>WEKY01030206.1:99511-142497 GCA_013390045.1 Picathartes gymnocephalus
TTTTTTTTTTTTTTTTTTTTTGGCACAAGGTGAATAACTTACTGTTTTTTGAAGAGTTTTAATTGTGATAGTCTACTTTAAACCTGGGCTAATATTTGCGGTGGGGAGAAGGAATAGGGAGAGGAGAGCAAACCGCCAAAAAAAAAGAAATTAAATGAACAGATGTTTGGAATATGAAGACTGGAGTCTTAATTTAATCACTGAATTTAAAAGCTACCTTTGTAAATACTACTTCTTAAAAATTTTTTCTGAATCAAAATTGCTACACTTGCACAGATTGTTCCTGTATCATCCAACACTTTAGAAAATAGTATCTGGTACTTGATCAAAACAAGCTTTTTTGAGGAGGTTCAACTACCTTGATGATGATACTTTGTCAGAAAAAAATTAACTATGTTGATATGATCACATGTGAGTGTACATGCTCTACCACTGTCTGTAGATATTTATCTCAGTATAAGATCATGTCAAACATGAGTGGCTCTCTAATTTTTTTTTTTAATACACATATGTCTTTTGGTTACATTTCCACCAATTCACAGTATCATATATTAGTAGCAAGCTAACACAGATTCATGTCAGTGAGCGTACGTGGATATTTCCTTATGCTTATCATTTGTATCCAGTAAAATGTTAATGATTGTATTTTGTGTTTGTGTAATAATGCTTTGATTTATTAGCTACTGATTTTCATTGAAAAAACCTGTAAATAAAACAGTGGACAGGCAATGCATTCTAGATGCACTTCCAGACACTTCTACAAAAACTTGTACCTTGCTTGTGTTAAGTGAATGAACTGTTAAGCAAGATGGTATATGTGATTAAAAACCTCAAGGTCTAGAAATGCTGAAGTGTAATTAGTTTTATTTCTCTGGAAGGTTTTGTGCCACTGGGAGTCTGGATTTCACTTTGAAACCAGGGAGTGAGATTTGATTAGCATCTCTTGTAACTATAATAAGTTTTCCATACTTGTTACTGCCTCTTCCCTTTCAAAGTATGACTAAGTTTTCATGTTAGACAAACAGTGCTTAGGCAGAGTTTTCATTTATTTCTTTTGGTGGCAATGAGAAATTTTCCGTATGATGGCTAAAGCTGTTTCTCAGCTTCTGGTTATCAAGCAATGTGAATTAATGGCTTAAGGTTTCTGACTCCCCCAGACTACAATAGGCATATCCTAACAGTACAAGTTGAACCATTCTTAATGAAGGACAGAGGCTGGAAGATGTAGGAGTTTAAGCAAAATATTGCTGAAAAGCAAAAATTAACTGGATGAGCATTCAATAACAAATAGTTGCAGTTCGTGACATTCCGAATCTGTGTCTGTGTTGTTTTTCAGGTATGTTCCTTTCTAATACCCCTTAAAGGCCCAAGGATATTGGTTATCTTCACTCCCTACATGTGGAGAAACACATTTAAAAGTGCCTAAGCACTTAGGCATGCTGCACATGGGTCTGCGTTTGTCCGTGGGAAAGAGGCCCCTGGAGAGGCCTCCCAAGGCACTGGAGGGAATGTGGTGTGGCAGGCCTTTGCTTCTGTTTCTTTACTTTTCCACTAGGCTGAACAAACCCAAGGAGCAGGATAAGTTTATCAAAGCTCGCTGTTTAACTAAATCTTGGAACGTGCAGGGAGTATCAAAGCATGTTGTTCCTTTGTTTAGCTTTTCTCCAAATGCTTCAGGAGAAAGCAGAAAGATAAACCAACCCAACCCGGCTATGTACCTTTTTTTTTAAAAACATAAAACTAAAAATAACCTTTCTCCAAAGACAGGCAGACAAGGAGAAAGGCTGCAACAATGGGCCTTAGTTCTATGATATGCCAGTACAATAAAAGAAGTAAAGGCATGCGTTTGAAGTTTTTGTGAAATATTCAGACAAAATGGGATGCTTGGCTTTATTGGTGCCTTGCTTTTTTCAAATTTTAAATTTTTTTTTTATTTGAGAAATAGAGCCAGATTGCTCTTTAATCGCATCTAAGCTATATAAATTGTCCTGAGTTTTAGAGTTTTCACCAGGCTAGATGAGTGATTTAGAAAAATGATCTGGTAACCTTTGTTCTGTTCCATTCCATCACAGGACAATGGAATCAGTGATGAAGAAATCCACCCAGGGAAAGAGGATGTGATGAATGTATTTAACAAAGCAGGGGGGGTGGTAGGGGAGGGAGGAGAATGGAGCCTACACACTTCACAACTATTTAATTTTTCGAAATGACACCTACAATAACTAGAGTCAGCTCTTACCTATGCCTCTCACTTTCACAGATCTGTCTCGCTGAAGTGTGTCTGGATAATATATATTGCAGTGACTCTGAAACAATGCCGCTCTGTTTCATGCATGGCACTGCTTTCGTTGTAAACATAGGCTAGCCACGTAAGTCCTGAATAAAGTATAGTGTTATTATTTGAATGAAAATACCTAAAATGAGCACTTACAGTTTGTGTGCAGTTTACTATTCCTTCCTTCTCAACATGGTGCTCTGAATAGCCCTTAATTTTTTCCAAATTGCAGTTTTCATCTAGTTTAGAAATCCACAGGGACTTTGAATGAACAGCGTCCATTCAGCAAAAATCTCTACAAGGTGAAGTATTTTGGGCCAGATCCAACACCACTGCTCGTGGCTTCCTTGTTTTCAGCAAGGCGCAGCCCTGTCCCCTGAGCCTTTGTCCACACTAGCACAGCAATGCTGTGTTGTACCAGGGTAGTCCCCCTTTGTCCACGTGGGGATGGGACATTGTTAATGTCTCAATAAATGAACTCAGGGTTATTTTGACAAACCATTCCCAACTCTTAGCTGAATCCAGCAAATTAGGATTTGCCTGTACAATGCAAATACTCTCAAGCTACCTGGCGGCAGCAGCCTGCTCTCCAATGTTATTAGTACATTGTTTAATATGGACTAATTTCTCCTGAGAGTCGTTCTTACGCTGCCTCATGGCTCCTGAAAGGACTCATGGGAACAAACACTTGCAGGGCTGGGCTCTTTGTCACGCATCTTTCCAAGTCAGCGTTTCCCTGCACTCGGGTTACAGCAGGCTCTGCAGCGAGCTCACAATGACAGCTTGTATCTGAAAGTGAGGATGGATGTGACTGTGCTTGTATTAGAGGCAGTTCAGAGTGATTTGCATTTTGTGTGCATTCAGGCTTATAGGGATTTGATTTCCCATACGTGACTGAAATGATTTAGGTAGCAGACTTTATCATCCAGCATCTTTATTGTAATGGATACAGTTGGGAATGTTTCTTGTTTTTGCATTAAAGATAACTTTGAAACAGGAGCTGTCAGCTCTGCCTCGTAGCAGCACAAAGCTCTTCATTCTAGAACACACATTACGTTTGATGCACCTTACAGGTCTACTGAGCCCCGACAGATGAAGGGCTGGTTATTTTAAATCCATCAGTTTATCTACAGCAGCTTAAAGAGTAGCACCAGGCTTTCTGCAAAACGTGCTCTGAGATGTGGTCTTTTCATCATTATGCAGTAGCCTCAGGAAAGATACTTGATCCTTACTTTGGTTATCAGCCTTCAGTTTTCCAAGTGAAACCCTCAACATCCTGCTCATGAATGCATAATTTCTTTGGTTTAGACTTCATCAAAATGTCCAGAATGAATGACCCGGAGCTGAAGAAAAAACTGGGTAGATTCTTTACTGCCCAGTCAAAATCCTAAACTAACAGAATCTCATCTGTGAAGGGTCATTCTATTCTCTCTTGAATCCAGTAATACTCCCTCCAATGTATGTGCTACAAATACATGAATAGAACATTTTCAGGCTTTTCAGAAGTGAAACGAGACTCTTTCTTTCTATGCTTTCAGTTTAGCATGAGCTATGCTCTAACAACTGATGGGTGTACAATATAAAATTTGAGCACACAGCAGAATTAAATCGTGGTAGCTTGGTTTTGCTGCATAAACTGAATGATCGCATTCCACCAAAATCTCTCTTGAATGACCTAGCATGAAAAGTATTCTTTATGTGGCACAAATTATTAAAGGAAGCAATGCCTCTGTAAAGCAATTGTTCTGTTTCCCGCTTTTCAGCCACTCTCACTGAAAGCACCGCGTGGACTTTTTTCAGATCGCTTAGTGTGCATAACCTGGACTTAAAGTCTGTG
Source organism: Picathartes gymnocephalus (assembly GCA_013390045.1). NCBI lineage: Eukaryota > Metazoa > Chordata > Aves > Passeriformes > Picathartidae > Picathartes > Picathartes gymnocephalus. Next base: position 103,624 of record WEKY01030206.1, read on the forward strand.
TTCATTACGCTGAAATATGTAAACTTCACGTGACAAGAACTGTATATTTTTTTTACCGAGTTGTATAAAACGCAGATGGTTTTTGAGTGTACGACTGAACCTCGAGTTCAGAGGGATATGTGCACCCGAGTACAATAACAAATGCATATTGTGCGATTGCTTGGACTAGTAGGATTCAAAACAGCAATTAAAGCCATAATAGCAAGAATTAAAAAAAAAATTAAAATAGGTAGAAACCATGTTGTGAGAACCTCCCTTGTTTTAGGAGCCAGGGAGAATTTCCTCTGAAAGCAGATTATCTGGTAGCTGTTCAGTTACGAAGACAATCTGAGGTATGTTAGTAGAATGAAAATTGACTTCATTGAATCACAAAACATGATATAGAATATAGATTTGATGGAGTCTTTGCTCAAACATAGCACTTTCAGTGTTTTAATGCTTAAGTGCAAAGAAGTTTTTGAACAATGAGCAAGAAAAGTCCTTTGACAAGGCTGTGCAAGTAATGCAAAGAAGCAGTGGCATCATTATTCTGAGACATGACAATGACATTTGCTGTCACGTATCTGCTATCTACATTTTTTAAAATATGTTTTCTAAAACTTGCTGGCATTTTGTGTCTCTTTGTTTCCAGCAGTATCTTCAACTTACTTTTTTAAGGCTGTTGTCACAACTCTAATTTTGTTGTCTTTCCTGTTTCAGAAAACTAACACAAAATTACATCCAACACAGCAATTTTTTCACATTGGAATTTGTGTCCATTCCAAAATTCTCAGGCTTCTGTAAGGTGTGCCCTTTTGCAAAGTGCCATCAGTAAATGAGCCAACATGAGGTATTACTGGGATGACAGACAGGATATTTTCTTCCCCGCTGATTTGTGCTTTTACTGAAATTAAAATATCGAAAGAACATACAGCTATTTTCAGAACACGAATTCCAGAGTAATTTAACCCTGTTAATCTGGCTCTGATCTGAGGCCTCTGACACAGTTTCACTGTAAGCAACAGCACATTGCCAGCATGGTGGCAGAACAGGATGAGAGGTAAAGCAGTCACACATACTCCTGTGACCTGTCTGAGATGTCAGCTTTTATCCCAAAATGTGTGATTCCATCCACTAGGGATTTGGCGGGTTTTGCTAGGCAGCTAGTAGGGGTCTGTGTTTTTAATTAGTATTTCAATGTGTTTACATTCAGCAGGTCTGTTCTTACTCAGCAGTAGTGCAGGCTGACATTGTTCAACTTCTGCTTCATTCCTTTTTCTTTCCCTCCAGTCTGATAGGAAGCGTTCCAAAGAGCAAAGGCAGTCTGTGCTGAGAGCCTGCAAAACTCCTAGTAGGTATTAGCCATTCATTAGCAGGTTTTACACCACTTTCTCTAACAGCAGTAATTACAGCCCAGTTCTTCAGAGGTAATTTGGTGCCTGACTTGAATTCCTGTTAAGATCGGTGTCCTTGCAGGTTGTAGACTGATGGCCTTCTGTGTAAAATCAGTGTATAACACTGAAAGCTTTTATGTACCTCATGGGATCTCTGCTTATTTTTCTCTTCTATTTTGTGTGCCTGCTTGTTTTGCTTCCTATACTCTAGAACCTCTGGTTGCTGTGGCAGAAGGAGTGTTTGTAAATGCCAACGTGGTGTCGTTCATCTCTGCTGCAGTGGGATGGGGGGGGATGTAACAAGGTAAGGGCTGCCTGCTCTCTGCAGTCTGCCCGCATTCCTGTCCCAGGCTTTCATACTTGGGGATCACCACCCTTCCAGAGCAGCCACAGTCCTTTGGTGCTCCAGCCCAGGGACAGCTGAGGGCCTCAGTCAAGCCCCAGTTTTGGGCTTGAGCCAATCATTGTGATGAAGACGAGAATGATGGGTTTATACCAATTTCTGACAAGAAAGAAGGAGGGGCTGAATGAAAGGCTGATGAACTGACAATATAGGAAATTGCATCCTTTTCCAGCTGGACGCTTCAAATTTGATTTCCAGTGGCACTGAAATACTGTATTTACTCTTAGTTATCAGCTAAGTATAGCTAATTATTTTAGTGGTTGCACTGGCATTCAGCCAGAGCTCAAACCCACCACATTAAAAAATATATATATAATATATCCATATTAATAGATTGTTATATGGCTAGTATAGCGAATTATAGCTAATAGTTTATAGCTAAGTGCCTTTTAAGATGGTTTCAGCCCTGAAGAGCTCACAATCTTACTTCAAAAACAGACACAGCAGATGGGTTGACAAGAAAAATAGTGATTCCTCAGAAACCCAGCACACCCCAGGCTTTGGGATGTGTCCTCACCTCCCACCTGGAACAGGCAAGGCTCCCCTGCCAGGCGCGCTGCCCTGGGGCAAGAGGGAGCTGCTGGCTGTGGCTAAGGAGCAGCAGCTGTCACCCCAGGGCAGGAGCTGAAGCAGAGGGCAGGAGCCCCCTGCCTGTGCACCTGCGGGGAACCGGGAGCCCGTGGTCGTGGCACTCACTCCTGAACTCCCCGGCTTCACCAGCAGAGCCACCAGGTCAGGAACAGGCTGAGGGAAATGATTGCTACCCTTCATTCGTCTCCCTGTGGGCACATTTGCCATAAAATAGGTAGTTTGGAGAGCCCAGTGCATGAGTAGGGTGGGAGAGGCCAGGGGAAATCCACAATGGTGGCCTTGGTTCTGGAACAAGTAGAAGAGGAGGAGAGGCTTGGGGAGGTGGATTTGTTCCATCTGGGGAAGGGAGGAAAAAATGGGGTTTAATTGCTGTCCTGCACGTGAAAGGGTGGGGCATCACGAAGATGGGGAAGAGGGCAGGGGTTGGATTAGCAGGTAATGGACTTGCTGGGGAAAAGGACACTGCAAAAAATAAGGAAACTTCTGAAAAATGCTTAAGGCAAACCCTTCAAAAGAATCTTACAAGCTCCAAAGAAGTCCTGTGTCCGGTTTTAGACATTGCAATTAGCAGATATCAGCTGGTAAAATTCAGAGTAGAGCAATGAAAATCACAACAGCTGTAGATGGAAAAAAAATTAGAAAGAGTGAAGCATACGTAGCTACAAAAAAAAAAAAAAAAGTAGGAAGCATATTGAAACCTGTAGGTAAAAGACAGCTGCTGAGATATAGGGACAGAGCCTGTCCTTCCTGTGTGCTGTGAAGATAACAAGTCACATTCATAAGCATTGACCGAGGTTGCTGGGGAAGGTTGAGGATGTTTCTCAAAGCAGGTTAGATAAACACCATTTCAAAATAATTCAGATCTAGCTAATCATACCTTCGGACAAGAGGAAGGCTGGAGGGCCTCTCACAGCCCTTCTTTCCCGTCTGGTTCCAGGATAATAGTGTTGATGCAAGGATTTGGGCATCTGGAGAAGCAGTGTAGCCTCATTATCTAGGACTGGCAGAGTTGTTATAAGGACAAGGGTAAAAAAGGAAAGACAGCTTGTGTGGATGAAAGATAATTGTAATGATGCTGCATGGTGGGGATAAGGAATGGCTATGAAAACACTATTTCAGTGCTTCTGAAATTCACTTTTTTGCCCCTTAGTGGACAACCCCACAAACACTGAAGCCGAGGGAATTCTGGTGTCTAACAGACACTTTCTGAGTGAGCTGAGTCTTTAGAAAGGCCTCACATGGGACGAGTGTATGTTGTTTCCAATCTCTTAATTAAGGCTTTTAGAGGATGCTTTTCTTTGCCTTAACCCTCTATTTTCATGGGACGAGCAGGAATTCAATTCTGTTTATGGCTTTGACCACCCTGTTAAAATCTGTTGACAGGGACCAGAGGGTTCCAACACTTGAATTAGGGAAATGTGAAGATGTACATGCACCACGTGGTCATGTAAGCTTAAAGTCAGTTAGTCAGGCTAGAAATTATGTGAGCTTTAAATAATAGGAAAGCTATCATCCCTTTGATGGCATGAGGGAGAGAGTAGGGAAGTTCAAAGAAGTTGTTTCTTAATGCTTTATTCCTTGAAATATGCTTCTGCATGCAGCAGTACTTAAATCAAATGGTGATAAGGCATTTGTCAAATAGCTCAAATTTACTCTGCTTGAAATTGGAAGAGGAGTTACTGAAATTTTAGTAAGTGCACAAGAAACCTGCAGCTCATAATATACTATGAAAGGTTTGTTTGTTTTGTCTAATTTACATCTTTCAACCTTTCATTTTCTGTTGAAGGAGGTAGAATACGAATTGCTTTTTTTAATGCAGCAAAGATTCTCTAAAGGTTACTATAGTCTCTGTAGTCCATTCAGCACATTCAGAATGCAATTTAGTTCCACATCAGAGTCTTTTTGTGAGGCTTTTCATTACAGGGGGACATGTAAAGCACTCGAATTTCTTTTTTAATTTCAGATAAAGGTGGATCAAAAAGTGGATAGATCTCTTTATTTGTATTTTTAGGAGTCTTTTTAATACTTTTTCTATCAAACATGAAAAGGAAAATAGTTGCATTTCTAGGCATTTGGGGACCCCTTTGAAGCAGTGAGCAAAGGATTGCTTAATACTTTGAAACTATGTATTATTGAAACTATCAATTACTTTAACATTTTTTCAAAGGCAAAACAGGATCCTCACCAGACCAGCTTTGTGTCTCATTTTTCTTGTTCTGAGAGATTGTCTATCTGTATTGTAATGAGAAGATGGTCAGACTAGCTTAATGTTTAGCACTTCTTACTTTTCATCTTCAAAATGATGTGTGAACCTCAAGCAAGCATATCAGTTTGAGTTTCTCTGGAGAATATTTGTGTTGAACACAAGAAACAGACCATGACTTTTTGGAAAACCTTGTGGCAATCGTTATATACTTGTGTTAATTTTAAAACCTTCCAAAAATTAAATAGGGCTATACCTTTTTTTTTTTTTTTTTTGGTGCAAACTAAAATAACGCCTGTTGGATTGTTGGACTTCTAGTGATAAATAACATTGTCTGCTGAAGATTTAGTATTACTGAGGCCTGGCTTTGTAATTTTAACTCAGGTTTTTGGTGATGTCAAAGATTGCAGCACTGAATTTTGTTTGAAGCCATTGTTTTATTATTTGCAATGTGTAGGGGTTGATTAAAGCTTTTGTGACTCCTCCCAGTCATCATGTTCTTGCTTACATTTTACTACCACTTTTAGAATGCATCTACAGAGATGAAAAGTCTACCTAGAATATGTGCTGGGTCCTGACAAGAAAGACAGGGAAGATACCATAAAAACCTGGTATCATAAAGGTTTATTGTGAGAAAACTCTGTTTGGGGGGGTGGTTCTTATTCTCTAAAAAGCTCTGATTTATCAGGCAATATGTAAAGATTGTAGTGCTAGAAAAGGTGATGGAGAGCAGAAATGGACCAGTTAATTGTTTGGTTCTTTTATCTGGTACTGCTGGATGCTTATTTAATAACTCTTGACTCATGATGTGTGTAGTGGTTAAAAAAATGAAAACCTCTTCATCTCAAAGGAAGAAATAATTTGGAAAGGTCCTGGAAGATTTATAAGGAGGAGTGACACCACTGCACGTTTATATTGTTGAACATTCAACACATATATGTAAGCAAAAATGTGATGACATAAGGAATATAAATGGAATATAAAGTTCACTGATTATATGTTATTTGGTTTACATGACCTTTCTTATTTTATTTTCATTTTCCTTTGGAAACAATCTCCTTTTTTTTGTCATCCATTTTCTTAGTTACAGTTTTGTTTTAAATATTACAATTTTTTTTTTCCCCTGGTGATATTTAGTGCCATAATCTGTGGCTGGTCGTGACTCTATTCAAGTTAGCCATAATCCTCCTCCTTCCCAGTCTTGAATTGTGCATATACTTCAATGGCCTAGAAATTGATACCATATTTTAAAGATTTGTTCATCTTCTTTTTTCTCCATTCCCTGGATTTTTTTTGCCTCCAGGAGGAATTCTTACTTTTTAAATAATTGTGTAGAATTCATTGCTTTTAAAGATTTCTATAAAAATTCTATTATCTTCCTCAGTTTTAAAATCATAAATGGATAATGTAGATGTTGAAATATTCTGAAGACCTTGAATCATCACAAAAGCTCTGTAATTACATTTATTATTAATGATTTTCATTAGTAAATTCTTCAAGTTTACATTGCTCCTTTCATCCAAAAGACTTATGGTACTACTTAGTAAAACATCCATTACAGCTTAAGACATCCCTGGAAGACAAATGAGTCCCCAGGCTTGCCTAGATGTGTGCAAGAGGAGCTGTAAGTGAGGGCTGCTTACAAGACAGGAGCTGTGGTCCAAGTCAGAAGACAGAATAATTCTCATATGACCTGACTTCTCCCCTGTGCCTTCCAACCATATGAATTTTTTTTTTGGTGCAATTTTGAAAGAGCTTTATCTACATCTCTCTGTGTCACAAGCATTGCCCAGGGGAGAATGAGACAGCTGGAGAACAAGAAAAGTGGGGATTTCTCTGGTCAGACCCTGCCCAGCTGCCCCTGGGGTCACAGAGGCTTAGGCTTAGCATGGGGCTGTGCTCGGTGGCTCCTTTTGCTCCGCTCCTGGAGGACACAACTGCCAGAAGCTGAGACAGCTCTACTTGAACATGCATCTGAATTTTCTTCTGAGTTTAAGCCCAGGATAGAGCTCTGCTTTGGCAGCACTCTCTGACACCCTTAAATAGAGAAACGCATATTGTGGTGTTATATCAAATACCTCTAACCTGTGCCTAGAGAAGAGAGTCACCAGAACTGTGACAGCTATCATGAATGTGCAATTTTTTTCTTTTAATAATGGGGCTCAAAGATGTTCACAAGATGTTGTTTGGTGCTTTTTACCAACCTTGGCACTGGAACACTGAGTAGCTTCCAATTAATCACTGTTTTGCTGGAGCTAGAGCAAAAATCAACATCTACTCGTCAGGGGAAGTCAAATGCCTGAGCTATTTTTCATGAGTGGCTTCAGCTAATTGCATGATATTTTATCTTACAAATACCCAGAAGTTTGCATTGATCCATGGGAGTATGAGGGAAGGCCAAGTTACCTATTAGATATTCCACCTCACTAATGGACAGAGTAAGCTTCTGTCCATGGTATTTCCCTGCAGTGCAGAGACTTTTTCTGGCCTTTTTAGAGGGGGAGGAGAGTGGTGGGGAGTGATATCCTGGATGACAACAAGAAGTCAGGCACTGACACCTGAATCAAGGATATGAAATACTTCATTTGGTGCACGGTTGTTTTTTGCACCTTCTAGACTGGAACTTTATTTCTTTTTTTTTTTTTCAATTCATCATGTTAAAGCAGCTTACCACTGATGGTGGAATTTCAGCAAAGGAGATATCACAACATTTAAGCTCCTTTCCTCACTGGAATCCCACTTCGCATCTGTTAGAGGAGGATAAATTTCATGGTTGCAGATGGAGTCCCTCCTCTTCAGGTGGGGTATGATTATTCACCTGCTATTTCCTATGGAATGCAAGGTCCTTTGATCAGGTGAGATAACAGCAGCATTTCTCAGGGGCTTGGAAGTGGTGTTCTACAGGAATTGGACAATCTTTTGCTGAACCTAGCCATTTCTTTCACCTTCCAGACTTGCCAGTTCTGCAGCCTGTTCTGTTACTAGTCAAGGTGGCACTAGGAGCACCATACATGGATGATAACCCTGCTACCTCTTGCATAAGCAACAAGCAGGATGCCCCTGTTGCAAAGACCTTACACTTGAAGAAGCTACCATTTGCAGTTGATGCTTTGGGGCAGATACCTGGCTTTTTGCACCTCACTGTTCATTTTTGCTCTTCAATTTTAATCTCAATCCCTCACATCTGACAGATTGTTCTGTCAGAATTATCAAATGGGTATTCTTGATTTTTTGTGATATTGTGAACAGGAATTAACACTTAGCTTTGAAAACTGTGACATGTCCAAGTATCCTTCTTATCTTTGGGCAGCATGAAAAATATCAGAAACTTTCAGCACCCTCTCAGTTGCTGCCTTCTCGTATTTCACTGCTGCAAGTGAGCCCTTCAGTCAGTGACATCGATCCATTTCTTTCTTTTAATGAAAACTGTTTGAGGATGCTAAAAATGATGAAGCCTTTATCTGACAGCTCTTCTCAGACATTTGCTGAGCATCATTCACTGTAATCCCTTTTGGTTGTATGTAGATACATAAATATGCTCTCTGAGCTGAAGTGGGATGTAGAAATTATTCTTCTGCCCTGGCACAGCTCCAGGTGTGGGTCTGGAGCACTTGCAAGTGTGAGAGCCACTTCTGCAGCTTGGTCTGGGTCTGCCCAGCAGGCTCAGAGGACCCCTGGCCCAGTGCAGTGGTGCCTGAGCTGCATGACTGACTCCCTTCTGCCAGCAACGATGTAATCTAGCTTCACCCTTCTGGGCTGAAATAATCCAACTTGTCCTTCATTCCATTCTTTCCCATTAGAGAGTCATTTGGATACAAGCAAAGCAGAAAGCTATTGATGAGTAAGCTCAGGAGACTTGGAATGAAACTTTTTTTTTTAATCCTGACAGTAATTTCATATGACCATGTGAACAGGCTGCAATGTAATGAGCAATTGGTAGAGTAATACAAGAGTCCACCTGGCAGAAGAGTAACATGTGAGCTGTCTAAAATGAAAAAAATTGTGGCATCAACCTGTATTCTGTCCTGATTTCAAATGCAAATTACACTCAAGAAATGTGAAAAGCCAAAAGGTAGGCAGAAAATGGAAATTCTTTGTTCCTGAGAGGGCACGTCATGCAAAGGCAACATTTTCTGAATCTTATTCACACTTCTGACTTTACTGTTCAGGAAAGTCTCCAGTTCCTGTGATTGATAAAAAAGACACCTAAAGTGGTAGGAATCATCATGCAACAGAAGGACTGTGGGATATTCTTAGTCTGAGAAGTTTCCATCCAATAAGAGACTAAATTGTGTGAAGTAGATTGATGGTAAGAAAAACTGAGTCCTGACAGTAAAGTGTCAGGGAAGATGTATTAATGTACAGTAATGGAGTAGGAAATAGCCCTTTTTTTTTTCTTCTATTGCAACTTCAGTAATTACTTTTGCAAAATGTCTACTAAGTGTCTTTTAAAAAGACATGAACCAAGCTACCCTATTCTTTATATAAAATCTTGAAATAAACTATAGACAAATTGCACGCAGTGTAGAAAGAAAAACTGATACTAGAGGTTCCTGGATACTTTGTAATCATGAAGCTTACTTTAATACAGTGATTTCTTTTTCCTTTTGGCTTTTTTTTTAGGGGAATTAGGCAAAACATTCAGTGATTTCTTATATAATTTTAGTGCCTTTTTTGTTTGTTTGTTTGGGGTTTTTAAAAGAAAAACAAGGAGAACCTGCAGCATGTTTCATGTCACTCCTTTTTGAGTGACCAATGTGGTTGACATGAGCGTCCTTACCTGAGTCCCTGAGTCCCTCTTCTGTGAAGTGTTAGAGCAGAAATGGATGAAGAACAGTCATTCCATCCCATGGAAAGTTCTTGAGGTTTCTGAGGTCTTTCTGCATCTTTTGTGGGAGCAAAATACAAAGCAGGCCCTTTCAAATGCCTCTGTGGAAGAGAGCTGTGTTGACGTGCCTAGTTTGAGATCAAAGCCCTCAGGTATCCAGTTGGAAGGTTTCATCTTGGTCACAAGCAAAACTCTCTTGAAACGTTCATGTTTTTCTGAGATGTTTCATCTTTGATCTAGTGGGATATTTGGCTAAATACCACTTTGAAAATGTTCAGAGTAGGTCTATGTTTTTGGTGCCATTGTGCTAGGATGAGAGGAACTTAAGTGGGGAGAGCTGATAGATGAGGAATTATGAAAGACCTGGAAAAGGAACATGCGTACATAATAAGGTGTTAGCTCTGTGCAGGATCCAGACTGCTTAAATTGAGACTTGGGAGCCCGAAGCCTAAGGCTCAGCCTGTCTGCTTCTTGTGCTGCAAGGTACCTCTATTCTGTGCCTGAAAATTTCCTGGGCACTTGGCAGACTTGCCAGTGTCCTGTTGAGGGATCTAAAGCACGTGGGATTTTTGCACGGCAGTAAAATGAGCACTGAAGTCAGGCCTTTATTACAGCTCTTTATTACAAATCTGTTTCTATATTCTTCAGCCTCCAGCATCAGTGGTGGTAAGATCAAGCTTTTTGTATGCTGCTGCCTTGCAAACATACTGATGTGTCTTCATAATTGTAGCTGACGTGACAGGCAGCGCAAGTGACACCTCATCCTGCTGCAAGTGCTGGGTGTGGAAAGCAGTGATTACTTTAAAAGGTATCTGTATTTGTGTAGATTACATTATTTTTGTATTATAGGAATAAATGGACTTGAGAGAGTACAGTCTTATGGAAATGGAGGCATAAATCAAATTAATCATGGAATCATAAAGTGGTTTGTGTTGGAAGGGACCTTAAGGATCATCTTCTACTAGATCAGGTTACTCACAGCCCCATCCAGCCTGGTGTTGAATAGCTCCAGGAACAGGGAGTCTACAAACTCTCTGGGCAACCTGTTCCAGTGCCTCACCACCCTCACAGTGAAGAACTTTTTCCTAATACCTATTCTAAAACTGCCTTCTTTCAGTTTCAGGCCATTCCCCCTTGTCTTATCACACCTGTCCTTATGAAAAGTCCCTCTCCAACCTTCTTACAAGCCCCCTTTAGGTACTAGAAGACTGCTATCTCTTCTCCAGGCTCTATCAGTCTGTCTTCACAGGAGTTAAATGCTGGACAGGAGAATTTTCATATTCTGATCTAGTGCAATTACAATAACTGTTCAGTATTATGAAAAAGGAAAAGAAAGAGGGTCAAAGCTAGTAAGGTTTGGAAATTCATGGCTTTGTTCCAGGTATAATAATCTATACAGCAAAGCATCTCTCTGTGGACCACATTTTCAGGCACTGATGATAATAGAAAATCAGGAATTCAGATATTAGCTTATTGAAGATTTTGTACCACACAACCCACACAAATGGAGCATCTGGATGTAAATGTCACTGTCTATGGTGCATCCTTCCCCATATAGACTAAAAAGATTTAATTTTCATCACATGAACCATCAGATATAAAAACTCCATTACTCTTGAATATTCATATATAGAAAACTAGGAAATTTAAAAAAATTTGCTTTTCAAAAGAATTACACGTAGAAATGGAATTTGTGGATCCTGTACATTCTCACAAGATCTTTCAGTTTTGTCTGGGAGTTTGTCTTAGAAAGATGGCTTGGTGCCAAAGCTAGTGGGAGGTATTTATCGTACTCAGTTAACTTGGTTGTACGCTGTGTTACATCTTTGGCCGAGTGGTTGGTTCTGTACCCCATTCCTCATCTGTAGAAGCCGTGTCATGTGTCTTTTCCCTCCTAGAGTGTTAAGTTTCTCTGCTCTGGTGATGCCTTTTATGATGAGTATGGAGGATGCAATCTTGTTTAGTGCCTCTGAGCTTCTGCAGTGTGCAATTATCAATGTTAATGTCTCCAAATTGAGGAAGTGATGGGATTTAGCAGGCTGCTTTGTTGTTTGTTTGTTGTGTAATTATCAGCATTCATTACAAACAGGTATGTCTAATCATTCCAGCTCTCAGCAAGCTGACTACAATGATGGTATTATGGGTTGGGTTAAACTGACTGGAACTGGTGAGTGAAATGGCTGGCCTTCTGTTATGAATAAATGCAACAAACACAGAGCTAGGCAGATTAAAAACAAAAAGACTGAAAAAGGGACTTGTTCAGTATGTGAGCTCTGGGTTTGAGCTGCTCACAGAGGAGTTGAAAGCACGGAGCTTTGGTGGGATTTCCCAGGGTATTGTTTAACCATGTGCACACAGCGTTCTTCAGTGAGCAAACAGCAGGTGAGAGACACACAGAACAGTAAAATTGGAAATATAGTCTAAGAACATATATGCAAGAGAGAAAGCATTTGAGCAGTGTCAATAGAAACCAAGAGCAAGGAGCAAAGAATCACCTGCTGTACTCAGAGACAGGGGATTCTGGCCAGCCCACAGGAGTACACAGGGTTGTATCAAAGAGCCTGTCCTTGGCTGAACTGCTCCAGCAGTTATATTTCATCAGAAAAAAATGGTCTTGCTCCAGCACACTGCTGTGTATCCTTCCTGTGGTGCAGATGGGAGGCTGAAGCTACACTGATGGTCTGCCTGACAGACGCCTTACAAATTTATAATCAGTCAGAAACAAAACCTTGAAAGGAAACATTTTGCAAAAAATTAAATCCCTTCATACCTAGACATATCTAAGGGTGATAATATTTGGAAGGGAGAAATACCATTATTCAAGAGAATACCTGGCCATAACTTCTTCCCCTCTACTTTCCCTGCTTTAGTGCAGGTGCTACAGCTTGACAAAGACAGGTGATGTGCTCCCAAGCCCAGAATCATGGTCTCAGGTGTGCAGGCAAACCACCTGGATCCAGAGGACCTCTGGGCAGCCGCCAGTTTAGAGCCAAATCACAGTGACTGTGTGGTGGGACGTGGTGGGAGGCCCTGGGGAAGCAGGGAGGGAAATGAGCCATGCGTGTCCCTGGCGCCGGTGTGTGTGGAGCCGGGAGGGACTGGGTGCATTGCCCGGGGGACTGAGGGCTCGAAAACAAGCCCTGCTGCTCGGTGCGGACACAATGGATGCTTTGTTCACCGCGGTGGGAAGGAACAGCGCGGTGCGGAGGATGCCGTGGGGAGGGCTGCCAGGTGGCACCGTGATGCCCTGCCCGACCCAGGGCTGCAGCCAGCGCGGAGTGTAGGAGAGGGAGAGAAAAAACCCAGCTCTTTAGGAGTAAATTCTCCAAGAAAATGTGCAAAAAGAGGCACTGGCACTGTTTGGAAAAACAAGGCAATGTTTCACTTGATCTCAATAGTAGGAGAAAACGGAAAGTGTTTATTCTTCATTCATGCACGGAGGGCAGTTTGACTGAGGGAGGTAAATCAGGCCCTGTGCAAGTTTATATAGGTTGCTGTGCCAGGAGGAATTATGAGGTGTCACAGAAGGGCAGTTTGGAGAGGTGTATGGTCCTGACCTTCATAAAGGCAGATGTTACGTGTGTGCCTCTACAGGTAATTCCTACATGCCCTTAATTTTGCAGCTCAGGATACAATAAAGTTCAGATGACTAAAGTATTATCTTGGAATGCACAGCAAGGCAATTTTTGTTGCACAGTTGTTTGGCTGAAATGGGTTAAAGCACTTCATGTACAGCAGACACCAGTCCTGACATTTGCACCCACCAAAGAGATAACCTCTTGTTCACACACTTCCTAAGTTTGATACAGGAAAACAACATCACAAGTATGGGTTGTTCATGCAGATCAAGGTCTGAACTGCAGGAAATAACACTGGATTTTGAAATTGCCACTGGTAATGCAGAGTAGCCATCCAAAACCACAAATGAGAATGGATTTCGAAGTTATCTTGGCTGCAAACAGAATAAATAAATAGTGGACAGTTTGAGGAAGTATTTGGTGCTGGACTTACTTTGGCTCCATAAATGTTTCGCTTGACTGCTGCAGTCAGTTCAAAAATTGTATCCTAAGCACAGGGTACATCTACAGAGAGAAGAAAGCCCCAGTGCATCTTATATAAGTGTTACCAAGGTTGTATCAAGGGTGTTGAGACAGTTGTTTGACTGTTAGAAAATATGCAAAGGGGTATTTCCCCTGTGAAGATTTATCCCACCCTTTATTTGTGTTTCTACATGCCGTTAGTGCCATGGCTGTATCAGGGTGTTACAAATTCCTCCCCGTTTAACCACAGCCAGTGTTTTTAAGGCTGTCACTCAGGGGCCAGTTGCTGATCTCTGGTGTGGTGAAGGAAATGCGAGAAGGATTTACTGCACCACCCAGGGTTTGCTCCTGCACAGGCAAAAGGAGGAGTGGGAGGTAGATGGGCAGAGACTGTCAAAGAAAGAGTTAAGGGGGTGCAAAAGTTAAAAAAACCAACCCAACAAAACAAAGAGTAAGAATGAAACATACAGCAATTCTTCTTTTTATGCATAGTGTTTTGTTTAAGTCTCTTGATGATGTTTGGTTAGTGCTTCCTCCTGTGCTTATTTTTAAGTCTATTATCATAAGAGCAGGTCATATAAGGTTTTCAGGTCTCTCTGATACAGTCACCACTTAAAAAGTTGACTGAATATTCTACCCTGTGCTTCTGTATATTTTGCTTCTCTGCACACGCTTTGCTCTATGAATAGTAGTTAAAATTCCAGTGGGCTGCCCTCCCATTAAAATATTTTTAATGTTTTATTGGGATACCACCTACTTGAAATGGTTCAACACATAAAGTTGCTCTGCTCATATGAGAAAAAAATAAGGTATATATCACTGATGCAGAGGCAAGATTGTTTGGGTGGTTCTCCTGTAGATTGCTCTTTATGCAAATGGTGCATTGGGAACGGCAGATTAACGTGTTTAGAGCAGGATGGAGACGCAAATGTTTTATCTACTTGCCTGGGAGTGCTCTGCTGCAAGAAGGGGAGCAAGCTCTCCTGCACATTGCTAGCTTCTCTCTTTCTGTCTGAAAGTTCAGTGAGTGTCCTGGAAAATGATTACTCATTTAAAGTAAGGAAGGAAAGGCCAGTGTGCTTGTTTCTGAGCACTCTGCTTTCTTTAGGGAGAAAATGTTTGAACCACCATCTTGCTGAGGATGAAGAGGGGAAGAAAAGTAAAACTGGAAAAGGTGATGTAAACTAAAAAACAACAAAGCTGATGAAATCTGAATATAAAAAGAAAGTAAACCCATGCAGGTTAGTTCTTTTGAATGACTAGAACAGGGTTTTCTATGACTATTAAAACACACAGATAGCTGCTGGCTGAAAAGGGCATTTTCCAAGCCAGTGTAAGGAAAAAGAAGTCTGCACTTTGGTAAAGGGAGAAGAGACCAGACCGTCCAAGCCGAGAGCAGAGATAGGCAGAATTCAGCTCCAAATACTTTTATTAACCCTTTTTCTGAGAATCAGCCTTGTCTGGGTTTTCTCAGCCCTTATTTTAACACGTTTGGTGGCAGCCTGCAAAAATCTTTCTCTAAGTGTTGGGGTTTTTGTCTCGTTTTGGTTTGATTTCTTTTATTATTATTATTATTAATCAAAGCCCATTGATAGTGTAAAAAATGCTTTGTGCATTCAAACTGCTGTGTAGATGTAGCTTTGTCACCAGTGTGAAACTGCTGACACAATTGTGGTGGGACATTTGGCTGCCTGCCCTGAGGGATCTCCTCCAGACTCTTGCCAGGACTGCAGACATAGAGCTGGGGTTTTTCTGTGGGGCAGTGGGACACATTTGTCCTCACCCAGCATCCTCCTCAAAAGGCAGTGGAACATGCTTCATGAATTGCTGAACGTCTCGGGAAGAATCAAAGACCCTGGAAACCATCTGAAATCTCTGAAAGAACTGGAAGATTTTTAGGGGTGAAATAGAGTTATCTTCAGCTCTGCTCCCCGCAGACTCTCAGCAAAGGCCTGATTCAGCACCGGAATTCTCTGTTCAAGAGTGTCTGTTTGTGCTCCATGGAGATGCCTGCAAGGGGTTGACTGAGCAGACTCCTGTTTTTCTTGCCAGCATTTCAATTTGACAAAAGAGGGAATGGCACCTGGGGGGGTCTGAGGATAATTCCAGCACATGGGTGTGTGTAGAAAACCTTGTTGTAGCTACCGGTAACCATGGCACAGATTTTCTCTTTGCCACCCTTACACAGCATTTTCTTTGTCACTGAATTAGTTTCCAAACAACTTGCTATTATCCTGGTTGTCAGTGTACCCATGGAGTGCAGCAGAAGATTATGGGAGGCTTAAAGGAAGGCTGAGACACCACAGGTATTGCAAAGAGCTAATGGGACTTTCTTCATTTCTTCAAAGAAAATCTTTTTACAGCCCCATTGAAATGGCTAAGCCCTTTTACTCAGCCTCTCTGCAAGGAGCAAGATGTCGTCAGCATCCCTTCAGAATGTATTATCCCAAATGATGCCTGTAAACCAGGCCTCTGCCACTGCTATTTTGACAGGTCTATGTAATAAATATCTTTCCAGCTATATAATTGAAGTATTACTGCTGCTTCACATAGGACTTTAGTCAACAGCCTGCTGCAAAACTGAAGTAAACTTTCAAGTCCAGTGCTATGGTACAGACATGCCATTTCTGCTAACTTAATCCAAATGTCTGGAAAACTGTCAGCATCTGAAGAACAAAATGCCATTTGCTATAGTGCAACAAGTCTTACTGGAATCTCCTTAACTACTACTGAAAGAGAGCAGAAATTAAACTCTTCCATTAGTCCTCCCTCTCATTTATCCAGAGAAGGACAGTCCATTTCCTCCACTGATTGAATTAAGGACTGAAAATTCAATTTGGGAAGGAGAGCGGAACTGAAGATTTATTTTGATATGCAAAAGTCTGGGGATTTACTTGTTGGTTTTGGTTTGGGGATTTTTTTTGTATGGATGAGGAGGGTCCTCCAAGGCGTGGTGGCTACTTGGAGCAAGATTTGTCAGAATATGTACTGTGCATCATCCAGGCTGGAGAACTAAGGCAGACAGGAAATGTGAAGGCCTGAGTGCTGCAAAAGGGGATGAAAGTAATTGTGCCTAGAATGAACGGGCCATCATTCCTAAATATAAATAGGTTTTCCGATTTTCTCCAAAGCACTACTAAGAAAAGTAAATGCAAAATGTAAGAGGGAAGGGAATACTCAGTGCCCCTGTTCTACTTGAATTAAATTTTTGTTTGCAGAAAAATGGGAGAGGAGACAAAGATTATGAAAGCATGGCATAGTTTGTTAGTTGCCTCAAAAATAATGAGTGATTAGATCTGAGCTGTTGAGGAAAGTTAAAGGAGAAAGTTATTAACAAAGCATCAAGAGAAGTGTCTATAAACCATATTTTTGAGGGCTTGCTGAACAGGGTATTCAATACAAGCTAATTTGCTTGATAGGGAAGTCTCAGGTGGAAGTATGAGAACAATCTGAAAGTAAAATGATAATATCCTTCCTTCCCAGCCTCCAAATTTCAAAGAGATCCATTTTTTTCATAATTAAGACCTGAAGACACCAAAACATGTCTGTTAGCTCATTGTAATGATGTGAGACTGAAAAGAATTCTAAGCCAGCTGCAAAGAGGAAGAAGAGATGCGGGTGCCTGGGACAGATGGACACATCAGTCAGTCTGCTGTTTTGGTGGCATGGCTCAGGATTTCTCAAGCAGGAATTTTCAAGCAACCTTGGCCATCAATTTAAAACTAAACTAAATGAAGCTGCTGCCTGTGAAAATGGCAAAAAAAAAAAAAAGCAGCTTCCTGAGAAAAAAGAAAAAAAAAAAAAAAAAAAAAAAAAAAGGGATATTCTAAAAGGTGGGAATAAAAAGCTATTGTTAAAATTTTGAGGAATAATTGGTTTGGGATCTGTTGTTGTAGTTGTAGTTGATTTGTTTGGTTGGTTTTATGCTATTATTAAACAAGAAAGCATGGACAATGATTTCTTCTCATTCCACTTCTTAAAATTATGTCTGTTTGCTCTGACAACATTCTAGTTACCTGAAAGCCCAGCCTGAGCAAGACTCTGCACAGAAGATGGTTACAAAAAGGACTCCAAAGGTGGCAGTATCCTTTAGGCAGCAGGGAGAAAAGGTAATGCTGACACCTTTCTTGCACCAGGCTCATGTGTCAGCGATCAGGGAAGCCTGGGACAGTGTTTCTTATTAGGTTTCTGTAATATGATGCACACTCAGATAAGTAAGCTACTCTATTTTCTTTTTTTTTGTGCCTACATCTCTTTTGAGAAAGGAAGAGGGGAAATCTAGGAGAGTCTGGTGGGATTTCTCTCCTCTTCTTTTTTAGGGCCAGGGGCTGGGAATAGCAGACTCTAATGGGAGACAGTGACCAGGAGCAGTCAGAGGTACTTGTGTAAGCAGATGTTCTGCCATGTACTACCTAGAGTGAGTCTCTGCCAAGATCTACTTACTGATAAAATTCAGCCTTGTGCATGTCTTGAAAGCAAGGATTAGAGGATTAGGGACATGATGCTGGAGGCAAGTGTGGAATTCATCTACAGATGTGTAGATTTTCTGAAGGAAAGGGAAGAGCAGCTGCATGGGCTGATCAAAATTTGCCGAATAAAGACACCAAGAGCATGAACAGTTTAATGATGAGGATAATCATCCAAAAAAGAGGAACTTGTCATTTAATGGAGTAGATTGACCTTGAAATACAGACAATCACTAAAACAAACAAACGAAAAAAGGAGCTAGTGATGGAGGAGGGAACACATGATGCAGGTGAAGAAGACATCTAATTCCCATCAAGGATATAAAGTTATGCTGAGTTTGTGAAGAGAAAATATCACTAACAATTTATGTGGGTTCTCAGCAGTTGCAGTGACAAAGGACAGCTTGACTGAGAAAGAAGGAGATTTCTGTGGGGTTCTAAGGAACTGCAGCCCCCAACACAAAAGCCAGAAGAGTAGCAAAATCTAAGACAGTCTTTGAACTAGAGGGCTCAGAGGAGGACTGCGAAGATAACCAGAGGGCTCTGCCATGAAGACAACCTGAGAGAGATGGGGTTCTTCATCCTGGAGAAGAAAAGGTTCCTGGGAGACCTTGCAGCAGCCTTCCAGTACTTAAAGTGGGACTAAAAGAAATTTGGAGATAGAACTGTTCAAGTCCAGGTTAGACAGGGCTTTGAGGAACATGATCTAATGGAAGGTGTCCCTGTGCATGGCAGCAGGGTTGGAACTAAATGATATTTATGGTCCATTCCAACTCAAACCATTCCATGAAAATGAAATGTCTGAAATTTTAGAGGTGGATATGTGTCACACTGGAAATGTAAGCAAAAATCTCAGTAAATGGAACACGAGAATCTTCATGGCTTTCTTCTTCACCTGGGCCACTTCAATGGCTCAGACGTCCATGATTGACCTGAAAGAGGAAAGGAGACATTATTGAAACAGGAAGGAGTGAGTGTGTGTGTGTTTGTTTGAGTGTGTAAGAGTTTTCATGCATAGAAACTCTTCTTTGGTGAGAGTTTTGGTGCCTTGATAACGGGATCATATCCTGGAGACACTGGGAGAGGCAGCATGATTTGATAAAGCCTGTGATATGATATGATGTGCAGGTTTCAGGTGTGGGTGTTGGGCAGGTGAGAGGATCCATGCTGACCATGAGATGTAACAATGAAGAGCTGGTAGAATTCAAGGGCTCTGTATTTTGTGACACGCTGAGCATCATCCCTGTGCTGTACTCAGCAGTGATCTTTGTTGTCCTCCTTCCCGGAACTCTCTGTCATGGGAAGTCAGCAAGCACATTTTAGTTCTATAAATGAAAAGTCCATCTGTTATTGCAGTTGTAGGATCACTTTAATTTTGGGTCTTCTCTGAACACAGGTGTGATCGTCTCTCTTAAAACTGTAGGCTCTTACCCTTTTATAAGAGAAGTAACTCCCCTCCTTTGACACAGTCTTGCTGCCTGCCTAGGGGGTTGTGTTGGTGCTGCCCAGGAATGCTGTTGCTGCCCAGAAATGTGCTTGAATACATCTAGATTTTCTCACTCATAAATAACAGGTTTGTTAGGGTAATTTCTTCCTTATGCCACTTAAACATGAGCTTGAAGTATTCAGTCTGTTCCTAACAACACTGATGTCAAATTTGTGTGTGAGATTACATGGGAGTCTCTGCTGACTCTTCTTAATTTATCTCCACCTGTTCCTCTGCTGTCTCAGGGAACAAGAGAATGAGGAAGAAGTGAGGTAACTTGGGTAAGGCAAAACCAAGTATAATGCAAAACCTTTGTATATTTACTTGGCTTCCGCCAACCTTGTTCCTGCTCCTCAGACCTAGTTCTGCCTCTCTGCATTGCATTAAACAAGGGTTAAAAACTGCCTCTGTTCTGGAGTCACTGTTTAGGGCATCCCAGGAATGCTGGATCTCATTTATATTTGTACCACACCTGGCCACAGCTCGGTCATGGTCTGGTTAAAGCTGTAGATGGTACACGATAGACGCAACTGCTGGGGCGTGATACTCACACAGTGTGTTCCTGCCCTTGAGATGGAGACAGAGTGGAAAATGGAGGAAACTATCCCTTCCCATAGTGCATCCTCATGTTCCTCTGATGTAAAATATTTCCATTTGGAAAATGCCACCTTGAAATTGAAATGAGACCTTAAGTTAGAAAATACTGGTTTCCCTGTTGCCCATGGGCAGCCACTGAGCAAAAGTAGCTGTGAAAGTGGTACCACTTTCCATTTGACTGTGGATCCTGAGTATGTGCTGGAGCTCTGTTCCCAGGAGGCCCCAGGCCCACCAGCCCTGATTATTTTGGGATGTGGTGAGGGAAGGCTGGAGACTAGTGAGAGTTCACTGAACACACAGGGACTCTCTCCTCGCTCCAGCTGGTGCCTGGTGATGCATTCCCACAACAAAATTTTTAATTAGAAACCTTTTGCCTTGGGAGTCTGTATAGGTGCATCTAAACTTACTTCCTGGCTTCAGTGAAGCTTCACTTTCTTCCCCAATTATTTGTTATTTTCTTTCTTCAAAAAGATGCTAGATACACTCCCTTCTCCTGTGTCTAAATTGTGCCTCATCAGCATGGGTGAGTGAGCTGCACATAAGGCACTTCCCAGTGCTGTGCTGCTTTTTACAGTGGTAACTGGACTGGTGAAGCTTGTGGGAGTGTAGGGGAGTGTGGGAGTGTACCTGCCATTGTACGACACAGTACATTCTTCTTAGATTAAACATTTACTGGAAAAAAGCTGGGCTACTGTCGCAGGAATCAATATACCTGCTTCACTTAGCAAAGTGCAGCCTGGATGGGCCTCCCAAGTGCTGCTCCTTGACAAGAACCAGGAGCCACACAAGAGTGTGGAAGCCCTTGGATATCTGTGACACGAGCACATCTTCTTCATGGTTCTTCAGGGATTTGATCTGGTTTTTGCTCGTGGCTTTACTGCAGTCACAAAGTGCAGGGATTCCTCTGGCATGCAGACCTAATTAGGCAGAAATATCATGAACAAATACTTTTTCCCCCTAAAATCTGACAGTCCAAAGCATGCTATATAATTAAGAGATATTTGGAAAGCCCTAGATGGAAAGCATGAAGGATGGAAATTGCTGTCACATTTGCTGTCTGTATTTCAAGCCACATGAGATAAAAATCTGAGAAAAAAATCTGGACTTTGAATATCTAATTTCTTTTCTTTAGATAGGAAATTTTCAGGTACCAGCTTTTCACATAGGCAAAGGCAATGTTATTGATACACACTGATATAGGAACCTTATGCTATTTCTTTTTTTCTTAAAATCTAGTGTTTATGAGGACTAACTGCAACACATATTGGACAACTAGCTCATAAATAATCAGAGCTGCACATTCGAGTATTACCAGGCATTTCCATACAGACAAAAACTGCAGCTGATTGACGGCTGTCCCTTCCCAAAAAATATACATACTTCATATAATAAGGAAGGAAAATTTTCTTTCTTTTTTTGGTTAAAACTCCAAAAGAGAAAATTAGAGGTCTTGACATTGCCTCATTTATAGACATAGAGAGGTTTTAGTAACTGATGTAATGTTTATTCTTTCAATAAACTATTTTAAAATTGGTTGTTAGGCCATAGTTGTAATTCATGTGAATATCAGGAATAATACCAGGAAAATCAGAATGGGTGCAGCACCTCTTCAAGACCATGAGGTACTGAACTGTGCCTACAGCTCTGAACAGCTCTGAACAGCTCACACAGGTGCTTCACACTGTGCCTGTACAGTGAGCAACACAGGCAGGAGAAGTGACATGGCAATTTTCAGATCACTGCAGTGCTTAAACTTAAAGTGATCTGCAGCTTTACCTGGTGAAACCTGTGAATGTTGGTTATGTACACCCAAGTGGTATCAGAGCAGCCTCCCTGTCTCTCCCTGCTGATGGCAATGGCTCACTCTGCCACGGTACTGAGCACAGACCTGTTGTTCTAATTTCCAAGGCCTCCTCACAGCTTAAGTTTTTTGTACATTGTAAAGCTGAAAGAGCTAAACCAGACGGATTCTCAGCAAGGCACATTAACACTAAATAGAAGTGACATTTTCTACCAGAAAAGACATTGTTCAGGAGAACACTAATTATTTTGGAAAATAAGTGAATATTTTCCTCCAGAATAATCCACCCACTCAGAGAAATCCTTGTCTCTGTGCTGTTGTTTTCAGCTGATGCTCCCACTTCTCCTCTTCTAAACATCTCTGGTCACTCCTTGCCATCCAAGGGAACACTTGTGACCAGCATGCTCCATTTCCCACAGCACAGTGGCAGTGCCAAGTCCCAGCTGCTACAGGAGTGTGCCCCATCTGCAGGCTTTTTCCCTGCAGGTTTATTTTCGTGTGTAGGGGTAAACTCTGTTTTTCCTCTGCAGAAGAGAAGAACCTGTGTGTGGGCTGCTGCATGTGTCACGGTGGAGCAGCTGGCAGGTGGTAACTTGTTTATCTGCAGGAAAGAGAGCTGCTTCTGAGCTTTCCCTGCTACCCCAGCTGCTCCTGGGCTGGGGCTTGCCTGCAGAAACAGGGTGAGAGACAGACCTGTGAGAACGGCAGGCTGCCAGGGGAGAGAAGGGGAGTGGGCAAGGAAGAATGAGGCTGTGGTTGTGCACTGGGGACGTGCAGGACTGTGAGGATTTGTGGGACAGATAGAGAGGGGGGTAGAAAAGTCATTGTTGATTTCAGTAAACCAATGTGGAGAGACTAAAGGGGAGCAGAGGACAGGCAAACTCATTATTCTACAAAATGATTTCCAGCCCTGCTCCTACATCCCCTCCTCTGTGCTTGGAAGAAGGCTCGAACCACACCACGACTGCCTCCCAGTCTCCTGCACCCATGCCTACAGCTGTGTGGTCACCTCTACCAGGCAAGGGGAGAGATACAGAATTGTCCTTGGGCTGCCCCTGCTGCCTGTTTCCCACTCAAACCTGGGTGTCTTCATGCTCTTCTGGGGATGGACACATGCTTATATTCTGGCTGCCCATTACAGTGGGAGTTTCTTACTGTCATCCCCCCCAGGCTGCTTCGAGTCAGGAATAAGATCTCAACTGTATTTCTGAGGCCTTTATCAGAATATAATGTTTTTCTCACTGCTGGTAGTGGCTGGAAAATTATAGTTGCCATTGTAATCAGCAGGAGTTGCAGATACTCAGCACTGCTCTGGATGGACCCTGAGGTGTGGGATGCCTAACTAGGGAGTCTGGAAGTCAGACATCTGAACCTGAGCTGGTCACTCTAGTCACTTACTTATACATAAGATAAAGCTCTCATTTCACATGTTTCCCTCTGGCACAGAAGACCCAGGTGGTTCAGCTGTTAAGTGATTTCTACTGCAGCCACCAGTGAGTCAAAGTCTTCCAGAGATGATGAGTTTGGCAAAATTTACTTTTGATCTTTCATCAGACTGATAAACTACCTTTGCAGGGAAGACTGGCCTCACAGTCAGGTGCTCAGGAGTGCATTGCATTAAACTGCTTCTGCTATTTACTGCCCTGCTGACTGATGGCAGAGAAAACACATGGTGATTTCTGCTTTGGTTTCCTCAGTTGCACAACACCCTACTAGTTCTTTAGGATTATAGGAGCTGAGTTCTTTGATGTTGCAACTCTAGGCAATTGTAGGTTTGGTTTAATCTATGGTTTTAACTCTTCTGGAAGACTCCAGTGAGTTTCCATGCAGATTACAAGAGCAGGATTACTTCAGGAGCACGTCTCTCTGATAGGAAAATGCTCTCAGTAGGCCCTGCCTCTTCAGGCAGGAAAGACAATAGGTTTGCTTGGCAGTATCTGAATGTTTATCAGGTATTCTAAATTCATTAAATGAAATGGAATGGGGCTTTTAGCAATATTATTAGCAAGATGACTATAATTTAAGGGAGCAGGAGAGTGCTTCATTTCCTACCTTTAGTAATAAACTGAAAATAAAACGTAAATGTCAAGTGGTAATGTAGCAGTGTGCTTAGCAACCAGATGATCAAATGTTAGGAAAATGCCAACAGCAGTAAGTCAGAGCTGCCTGCTTGTGTGTTTGTGTGCATGTAAATAATCTTCCTTCCCCAGCTAGGGCCTAAGTGTCAGCAAAGGTTATTTTGCTCCCTTTCTTTTCCCTATTTGAGTCATAATTAGAGCAAAAAGATTAAAATACAGCAGAGAGACAATGTAACTTTGACAGAAAGGCAGCCCTGAAATCTCCAGATACAGCAATATGCCTTGATATTAGCATGGCAATCAAAGTGGTATTAGGGAGGATAGGAATGTGGCAGACATTTCATACTCTTCACAAGGCTGAAGTTGGTGTGAAGAGGGGATATCTGCTAAGCATGACATTATAAGCAGAGCCCTTAGGCTTTGAGATATTAGGTCAGCTATGTTTGTGGGGATTTAGGTAAAAAAATATGTAAAGGGGCAGCTTAGCACCTTAGGATGTTTGTGAGCCCTTCGTATCCATTAGAAAATCTTGAGGCAAAGAGAAGGCACTCCTAGGGTTTGAAAAAAGCTTGTTGGATGCATCATGAGGAAGAAAGGTAATTATTTCACAAGCTATCCAAGCTTTAGTGCTAGGTCATGGTATGGACTTATTAACCACTGTTTCCCTGTCTTCATGTTTTCCTGACTATACGATATAACATTTCTTTCCTTTCTCAAATATTTGTAATGTTACCAGTCCTTGCTCATATACACTTAAGGTTTTTTCTGGATTTTTTTTCCTGTTATATCAGTTTCTCTAGGGCATTACACAATTTTTGTTGTTTTTTTACTGAGCGATCTGTATTTTATCAATACCTTTTTGAAAATAAGATACCAATTCTTACTGTGGTTTCTGCTCTCATGTGAGCAGTAACTATAGCTCCTATCCCTGGAACAACTGCATTTTATAAAGCAAAGAGATTTTTTTTTCCCCTTCCAGCCATGTCAAGCAGCCTGCAAACACCAAATGTCTGAGCTACTCCACCAAAAAGCTCTTCCTGTGGCATCATGGCTAAGTTTTATACATGAACATAGAGCTGGATGTGGTGCTAGGAGGCCATAAACATCTACGGACATCACCAGCGAAAAAGGGGCCCAAACTTTTTCCCAGAGAGCACGGAGATTTCTGGAAAACCTTCTCTAGATGTAACCCAGGTAGAGTGCCTGCTGCTGCACCACTTCCCAGTGGAGCCCTTACTGCTTGGAAGGGTCGATAGGCTGACAGACAAGGCCTGGGTAAATACGGTGCCTTTGTGGAAAGTAAAGTTACATAATTCCTACCTACACTTACCTGTTGTACTTACCTAGTGTGTCCGTTCCCTTTGTACCCTTCCCAACACCTACATGTCACACTTACCTGAGATACCTGTCCCTTTACGCACTCACACACCCATGATTGTCAAACCAACCCCAATAAGGACCTATATTATTGTTATGCTAGTCTGTTAATAAGGTTATAGTTGTACTTGTTGCATTCGTTAAAGTGCTTGCTGCTAACTACAGTTATTTCAATTGAATTGAATGGCTCAAGATGGCGCTGGCCAAGGGTGCCCTGGAACTTTCTACCAAAGACTTTTCTTAAACATAAGCCACGCCCCTTGGCTCCTGGACAAATAGCAGACCAGAATTCAAAACTGACCAATCCGCAGGAGGATTGGAAAATGCACCAATCGGACTGAGCCTAGCCTCTATAAAAAGAGGCGCCTGAGCCCTGCTCAGCGTCTTCCGGACCAGCTCTCGGGAGAAGAAGGAAGATCCTGCCCTGGAGGAAGCCTTTGCCAGGACAGTGCTTCTCCTCCTCCGGATGCCTGGGACAGCTGGCTGCTCTAGTGTGCTGCGCCATCCCCCCAACGAGCCACCCCCTTAATAAAGCTGAAGTGCACTAAGAGCTGAAGTCCTTGCCTATTTCTGACACCTTGTTTAGGTCTTTGTTGGACAGATTAAATTTTGCTCAGCACGTTCTGCCTCACCCTGCCCCTCCTCCTGTATTGATTTTCTTCATGTGGGGTAGGAGATCTTTTGTTCACCTGAGAGCAATAGCGCTGGCCTCCCGCTGTCCCGCCTGCCCTGGAGCTCAGCCCGTGCTCTGCCTGCCTCCTTCCCGTTTCTGCCCGCTTCCTCAAAGGAAAGGCCAGGCATTATCAGCGCTGCTTTATGCCGCTATTCATCACCAAAGTAAAAGCCAGTGCTCTCATTGACTTCACTGAGCACAGAAAACTCTGTTACTTTATGGGGGCTGCTGTTTTATTTTTTTTAGAAGGAGATACATGATTGACTATAGTGTCCTCTGTGTTGTCTTTACATCCAGTTGGTTTCAAGTGAAGGTTTGTGTCATGAAAGTACAGGTATCATCTGTCAACCCAAAAGGAAGCCTGAAACCATGAGTACCAAACATTTTTTCAGTCTTTCGTCTCCCCTGCGCCTGTGCTGAAGGCTCTGCTCTCTGGTAATGACTAGATCTAGCCAGGAGCTTGATTATTCCTCTAATGAGAAATTCCCAGGCTTCCCAAACCTGCTATTTGTTACTAAATTTTCTAGAATAAAAAAAAAAATTATTTTTCCGTGAAAAAAAAATGAAAGCAATCAAAAGGAAGAAAAAAAAAATTGTTCTGATTTTGGTGGTTGTCTTGAAAGTTTTGAATATACAAATTTTAAAAGCCTGGATAAGTTTTACAAATCCTTTTGTAAATGAAAGAGCATATGCTAAAAAAAATTAAAAGAGCAGATGCTACTTCTAAAGACAGTGTTTACATTCCAACTTTATCTCAAAACAAAGCTGCCTTTCCTTTTAAAGTACATTTCCCTAAGAAAATTCTCTTGCAAAGTAAGTGTTTGATGACTGGTAGCTCACTTTTCCAACCTGTGTTTTGTTTTGCTTAGCTCCCCTAAAGCCTTCTGGGGTGCAAAATGAGCTAGAAATACTTTGCACATGGACTACTACATGACATATATCGACTTATTTTTCTAAGTCAGTGCCAGTAAGCCATTGGTAGGGATTTTGTAGGTAGATTTTTTGTAGCTGAAGACTGCTGGCACAGGTGGCTGTAGGCTGTGGAAATGCTGCACTTGTGGCATGGACAGCAACAGAAATCTTGGTGTGGTCCTCAGTGGAGACAAAATGGAGACACAGTGTTGGCTTGCTTGCTAGAAACTAGAGAGGGAGTGGTTTTTAATGAATGTTATTACAAAAAATATCAGATCTTTAGAGAAAAAGTAGTCTACAAAATGTAATTTTCTTCTTCCATGGAGTTAATGAAGTGAGAATAACTGTGGCCATCTTATTTTGCTGTTGCTATTTTTTAATACCATACCACCAACAGCATCAGACTCTGGTGAAATGCTGGTTTCCTGCATTGACTGCCATTTAAATATTTTGTATCCAGATGATGACCAACTTTAGCTACAATGATCTGAAAATGGCTAATATAGCTAACAGAATGATGAACTGTTTGCTGAGAAGAAGATCTGGTGGCTGCACGTAAAAATTCCTCTCGAGTCTTTGACTTTGGCTGTGTAGCTACAAATCATCAGTAGCATCCTTTTAGGGTCTCCTGTTGGTGACCAGTGCAGTGTACACACGGTCCTGTGTGATGCTGTGGTGTTCTGCTGCCTCAGGTTAAGTGAATTTTTGGCCCTGTCAGTACAAATCCAGTCTAGTCTGAGCTACAGTGCAGATCATGGCACAGTCTCCAATTTGTTCGAAGAACTTGGATTCAGGGAGGGAAAGTGAACTAAATGGGAAGCTTGGAAATTTTGTCCAGACACTGAAGTTGGGAAGAGGTTAAAGCATCAAAATATCTGGACTGCTGATATAAGAGAAATTCCTGGAAGCCTGAACACTGCTGCTTTCTGCAACATTATTAGTTATTTTTGCTGATATTTTTGCTGTTAATGCCACTTGTGCTCAATTTATAGTTAATTAATGTGAATAAAACTGCAATAGGAGAAAAACATAATAATGAGTCTGCTTGCTCTCTCCACTCCCAAGAAAAAAAAGAATGTAAGCCATTAGTTTGTCCTTGATGATTTGAAAGCCCAAATAGTGTATTTGTATCCTGTTTGTGTGTTTGTGTGTATTAAATTATAATATTTGTATACAAGGTGGATGTTAATGAAATAGAATTTTAAGGATTCATGACTAATTTTGTGATTTTTTTCCCCCCAAATATCTGTGGCTTTGATTATTTTCCCTTTGGATGTAGGAAGAATTTTTTTAGGAATCAGAATCAGCATCACAGTCTAGGGAACTTTTCTTAATGTCCTTGCCAGCTCACATTTCACAGCTCTGGTTTTTTGTGTATTTGCTTGGGGTTTTTTGGAAGATTTAAAGTGAATACAATTGATGCTGACTTCTGACTGGAAATGAATGAGTTCAGTACAGTATTTTTCTGTCATTAATTTTAGCCAGTGATATTTTTGCCAAGATCTCTCTTCACTGCTCTCTGAATTGCAATTATTCTCCCGAATGGGAATAAATGTTGCCTATACAAATTCTCCTGTATGGTGTTATGTAGACTTAATTTAACATACAGATCTCATCTCACTCGAGGCTAGAAGTAGAGCATCTCTCATGTTCTCACATTTTGAAATTAGTTCTGCCAGATCCGCTGTGATTAATTTTTCAAGAAAATTTAACTTTCAGAAATAAGAGAACTATCAGAGGGTTCACCTTAATGAAGTTGTTTCCATTCTGCTCTTCCATGACTGATAGGTTTTATCTTAACTAGTTAAACAGAAATGCTGTAATGAAAAAGGAAATTTAGAGAGAAATAATCTCTTAAGATATCGGTGTACCAGAATTAGCTCTCTTCTCTAGGAGGCTGAACATGTGAGTATATACATATCAACTTTTCAGAGGGTTTTTTGTCTTATTGCTATGTTTTGCACAGAACACTTCAGCTGTCATTTAATCGGCTTGATATACTTTCTTAGGAAAATTAATAGATTCACAAAGTTCCTAAGAGGATTTAGATACATTACTAATCACAGAGCTAGGAGACTGGCAGTAGTTAGTTTTAAAAAACCCAATTAAGCAATTTGGTGAGACTGCAAGCAGAGTTCACTCTCTTTTGTGAGTGTGTGTGAGGAGAGAAAGAAAATATTTTCTGTCAAAATCCCTGTGAAGAGCAGCTTGTTTTGTGCATTGTACATGGGTAGGACGTCAACTCCAAAGTCTGCCCCTCTGGTCTTTTTAATGGGATGGGGTACATATGGTGAATGCTGTCCCTCCAGGATCAGTGATGGGAAATTCACAGTAAGAGCCCACAGCAAGTTATAGAATTTTTTCCAATCTGTACAGTCAACTCGTCAGGGGAAAAAAGACTGAACATCAACTAGAAAAGCTGTACAATTAAATGTCAAAAAATATTGCTGTCTTCTCTTGGTTCCTTTGGTTGGACTGATGCATCCAGCCACTCTGGACTGCAGCAGCAAAGGACTCCTGTGCTGGCACCCACCTCAAAGGCAGACAGGCTCACAAGGAAGGAGAGAGAAGAAACTGAGGATTAGAGCTGGATGCATTGCTAGAGCCAATGGCTTAAACAGGAGCGGATTCTTCTACAGAATGTGAAATATTTATGAAACTGCAAAAAGTTTTGCATTCACCTACTTTGTTCTTTCAGCTACCATCAACCCTGAATCTTCCTTAATTCCCATTTTGAGTCAATATATTATAACTCAGTATTTTTTAAAAAAACTTTGAGTTACAGAGAAGCTACCAGAAAACCTGAAAGCCTATTCCAGTATCTGACAGCACATAAAATTAAAACTTTTAATCTTATTTTGTTTACCCTTGGGTTCCTGCCTGTTACCCTCTGTTGGGTTCAGAGCCTGAATGGCTGTAGTCTTGTTCTGTATGATTGGTATTTACAGTCAAATATACATTATGGAGATGTAGTGAGCTTGGACTTATTAGATAAAGATGCAGAATCTGTGTTTAAAGTATATTTTCCAGTTCTTTGGTTGTATTAACCTCTATTAGCCTCTTCCACAATTTCAGGTATTAGAATTAGTCAAAGAGCTCTAATAGCACCCACAATCCATTAAAGAGAGGCAAGATGCCATCCTTGATACTGCCCCATACTCCTGTTGCTCACTGTGGGATTGTGCTCTCTCTTTCTGCTGGTTTCATCGGGGATCCGGCTCTGCTGATCATCCCCAGTGATACCCAATTCCTTATCAGAGCTGCTCTTTCCTGGAAGAGAGGCTTTCAGGCATGCTT
Source organism: Picathartes gymnocephalus (assembly GCA_013390045.1). Classification (NCBI taxonomy): domain Eukaryota; kingdom Metazoa; phylum Chordata; class Aves; order Passeriformes; family Picathartidae; genus Picathartes; species Picathartes gymnocephalus. The sequence goes on from WEKY01030206.1 coordinate 133,749, forward strand.
TGTTTCTAGATGTTTGACTTCAAGGTTCTTTTAATCTTAATATTTGTTTGTTATTCTCTCTATCCTTCTTCCCTGTCCTGGCAGTTGCTCCCTTTCTCTGTGCTTCAGGTCACTTGCATACTTGGGTCAGTATCAGTTTTTATACCTCTATTTCACCGCTAAAAATTATGCAGAATTAATGTCTTCATGAACCTGTTAGAAACCCACCTCTTCATTTATGATTTCTTGTTTATAGAACCTGTGCTTGTCATTTTCAATCTGGCGCTCAGTGTTGACTCTTTTTCTTCTCCATTTTTTTTCCTATATTAAAATACCTTATATATAGCTGAAGTTAATGTATCAGTGCTATTAATTTAACAACCAAACTTGTAATATTACAAAAAGATCATCAAATTTATTGGGTAAAATTGATTTTCCACAGATCTGTATTACTGACATAACTTGTCTTATCTACTTTTTACATCCTAATAACTGTCTGTCCTGTCAGGTTATCAGTTATATTGTCTTGGATTGTTGCCCAACCAATGCAGTATTTATTTATTTATTTTAACTTTCTCTGGTAAGTCTTGGCACAATATTGGGACTCTTTCCAACGTTTTGAACTTCTCTAGTATTCAATGAGCTATTGATAACTGACGTATTGTCTGATTTGTATAATTCCTTGATGAACACTTTTTAATATTTGGATACATTACTTCAGGTTTAGAATTAAAAAAAAAAAATTTTGTTTAGATGTAACTATTCATTATCCTTCTCAGTTACAGATGAAATAAAAATCTTCTTACCAGCCTCTGGTTTAACTGTACCATCTAGCTTCTTTTTTTTTTTTTCAAATTGAAACTCAGCAAGGAGTTTTTGTACTCTAACTTCCTAAATAAAAGATACAAAACTAATTTAAAACAGAGATATGAGTCAAATAAAGTTACCTGAATAGAAGACATACACAGAATATTAGTATAAACCCACAGAGGGATAATGAACATCCAAAAGTCCTGTACTTTCAAAGTAATCTAGTAGAAATCTGCTTGTATGTCCTTAAGAAAGACTTAAACATAGCCATGTCAGGAAGGTCCTCACCAGGTTAGTGGAAATACAAAATACCCCACTTGCTTTATCACAAATGTGGATTAAGGGAGAGAGATCCTTGCTGTGAGATACTGCTCCCAATGAGAGAGGGAGAGACAGAAAAGTACTAGCAGGAGGGAAGGGTGGAAGAGTTTGCACTTGAGTTTGGAAGGTTCAGTGTTTCCTGCCTGGAAGAGAAAGGGCTCCTGGGGAACCTACCCAGCACTGATGGGCAGGAACGAGAGGAGATTAGGAAATACTCCAAGCTCATGGGTGACTTCCCACTGAGGGGCAGGTGAACAACCAGGTTTGCAAAAGAAGGTGAATAATGGTATTGCAAGTACCAACAAGCCCTCAGGGTGCATTGTGGCCTGCAGTTCCTTGGATCAGCAGTGAGGGAACTGTGCTGCTGCCATGTACCAATTGAGATAAACACACAAAAATTAAATCATGCAGCAGCTGTAGGGGAATAATGTCACTCTGCAGGTATTTTTCCAAAGCCCTTGGACGTGCTTCTTGCAGGTCAAGCGTACAGTTTAGAGGGATAAATAGATGGTGGGGAAGAGAGAGAAAGGGAGAGAGAGGATCCTTTATGGCTTGCTGTCTTCCTCATACAGCACCTTGTCTTCCTCACCTAGGCAACAAAACAGAGAACAGAGTTGTTTTGTGTTTTCTACCCAGGAACCGCATACTAGTGGAATAAAGCTCTGCAGCCTAAGGAAAATTTTGTTTTGTAATAAAAATGGTTTTACAAAGAAATTCAGAAAACAGGAAATTAGAGTCCTCCTGGAAACCAGTCCTTTTCTCTTCCTGTTCCAGATAATTTAAACATATTGACCAATTCCAACCCTGTCTAGCAGAGAGATTTGAAGAATTAGGCTCCTACTGACTTTGTCAAAAGAATTGCTGTGAGGAACCATCCCAGGTCTGATGGAAACTGCAGCACGTGCACAGTCCTTGTTGGCCATCAGAGGGTCCACACTGTTGTTTACCTTCAGGATATGAAACACAGTACATTGGGTTCCCAGATACCTCACAGAACTGCTGCCTCTTGCTCTGTTTGTTTATTCCACATCCTATCATTCTTAATATAAAACATTAATGATGGAACAATTTCCCGTTTGTTCCTTAATTTACATCATTACCTGGACCTGAACACAAAACTGCACTGACCCTTTTCCATTAAAGCAGAAATTTTATTGATAAATACTTCTGAAAGGGTGTAATTAAATTTGTCTGTAAACATTTTTGGTGCTTGTTAGTGTTCATGCTACAGCACTCTACTCTGAAATGCTCTTGGGGAGCTGGGCTGGTCTCTCATCTGCTCCACTGATAACCTTTTCTGGGATGAAGTGTGGCAAGGTTGTTTTTACTGATCAAAAGCTGATCTACCATCTGCAAGATTTTAGGAAAGATTTTGTTACAAATGTGTTACAGATCCTTTTTTAGTATTCATTAGCATCCCTGAAAAGAAAAGGGAGTTCAGATCACAAGAATCACCGTCCCAAACACCCTCATGAAGACAAACTGATTTGTTTTCTAGGGCAAATACTTATCTAGGTCTATTTCTTCAATTACATTGAAACTCTGATTTGTAATACATCATAAGGGAGAAGTTATAGAAGTCTTGTGAGGAAACACAAGACACCCTTTGTCCAGGTACCTTGTTAAAATGATAGCAGGGTCACCTGGACATCTTCTTAGAGGCAGTGAATGGGAGTGAATTACCAATATCGCATAAACACCTCCTGTATCCAGCTGTGAATGTGAGAGGAGGAAAGAGGGGGCTGCAGGAACCCTTCACATGGGCTGTGCCCCTTTCAGGGCTGAGCCTAAGCCCACAGCAATCCTGCACCTGCTGCAGATGCTGCCTCATTGGAATAGCATCCTCTTCGGTCACACCGCACTTGTCGCATCTCCACTGTCACTGAGGTTCACCTGCAAATGGATATGTTCGTTAAACAAGAGCACCATTAAAAGTATTTTCTTACTCTATGTGTAACTTATTTAAGGGAAGGTGACATTTCTTTTTATTTTGATATAAGAGCTTCACTTAAACCCTCAGGTACCTTACCCACAATTTACTAAAACTTCTGCGTATGCCTAATGTGTTCTTTCAAGGATAACTTTTTCAAGGTTAGAAATCAGCTTAGTTACCATCAAAGCAGTAAAACCCAGTATTTCAATGATGCTGTCAAGACTTTATTAAGTCATTAATTGTGCTAGTGCCGGCAGAGTATCCTTGCAAATTTAAAGAACAAAGGCAGTTATTTTGTAATATGCACATTCCAGGACATTTAAATTATTGACCAGGTACATAAATAATTGATGGTTTACAAAAGTATCACTGTAAGAGCTCTGGGAAGCATTGCATCCATTTGCCAGGGAGATGATAGGGTCAGGGCTTGTGCAGTGAGTAATGATTCATTCTTTCCTTCCCCGCTTGGATGCCATTATCCTGCTCAGCTGCGTGAACAGGACATTTAGGCTCCAACCGAGGAGCAGCCCTTGACGCATGCACTGAGTATGAGGAACATTGCGTAAAGGTGCCTTTCAGTGACAAACACGTGAGTCTGTTTTCGTTTCTGTCCTGTCCCCAAGATAAAGTGGCCTTGGAAATGAGGAAGCTCTGTGAATTTCTCAAAGTACAAGCTGACAAAGAGAAAACAACCGCGTCCATTAAGGAAAACTGACCCTTACATGTCACCCTCTTGCTGCCTCTGCTTTGTGTCATGCCTCCTGCAGCTCCAAAATCTCTGTCTTGGCACAGCCATCACAGACAGGACTCCACTAAGTGCAGTCCCATGGCTGCTTGGGATGGCACAGAGATGTCAGCTGTAGGGGAAAGGTGTGGCAATCTGCCCCATATGCAGTCTGTGTGGAGTACAGGAACTGAGGAGTTTTTGGCTGAGGATTACAAACAACAATGCAGCCACATTTGGAGACCTCTAATGCCAGGTTCTCCCTTTCAAGGAATGCCAGACCATTGGTGGCATGACAACAAGCAGTGGTCCCTAGGCAGTGCCCTACAGAGGCAGGCTGAATTCCCATGCCCCCACAAGTCCTTGGCACAGAGCTTGCCAGGACTGTGTTTGGGTCTCCTTTGGAGCCAGGTGAGGGAGGAACATGACTATGAGCCAGCTGGTGCCCAGGGTGGTGCCCCCTGAGGTCCCCTTGCCCCTGAGCTGGTGCAGGAAGTAGTGTCAATGAGCTGTGGATCCACAGCACCACATGTGAGCAAAATCCATACTGCACAATTCAGAAACATGAAAATACTTGTCAAGTTGACCAGAAAGTTGTAATATCCAAAAGCATATAGATCCCTTGAGAGGCCAAAATCCTCTGTGCACTCTCTTGAGTGGGAAATTTATCCCTTTTCCTAGTAGCTCATGCTGTTGTGGATGCTGTTGGAGCCGTGCCCACACAAATATTGAAACATTTTTTTAAGCCAGTTCAAGTCGTCAGTCACTTTGGCTGATGTTTTTCCTTACCCAGCTTTTGCCAGAGGCTTGCTGACCCTTTTTTACGTACACCAAAACAGAAGAAGGCGGGCATGGAAACACGAGAAGGGTGACCTAGAAGCAGAGATGCAAGAACATGATGAAAGGTGACCTGAGCTCACTCTGGGCAGTGGGGTGCTCCAGCAAAGGGTGAGAGGAGCAAGGAAAGGCCAGCGGTTAGCCCAGAGGAGAGACACCAAATGAGGTTAGAAACCCTTGTTCAGGAGGAAGATACAGTGCGTCCTTCCTTGCCAAATGAGAAACAGGAACAGTTTAAAAGTCATGAATAGTGTGGAAAGGTGAATTGTAAAGAAAGAGCCTGAGCCTTGTCGAAGGAGAGAGTCCCTGAGGGGACCAGCAGCTGCAGCAGCCTGAGACAGTGCTCTCCCAGGTGAAGTAACCTCACCATTCACCTTCCTCATGGATCAGATTTTCTCAGCACTAGTTATTACCCTCTTAAATCTCTCCAGATTGGCTTCCCCTTTGGCCTTCAAGTGCAACACTCCAAAAGAGACTTAAAAGAGTGCTGGAAAGAGTGAAATTATGTCTCCTCCTGCCTCTCACAAGTGGCAACCCTCTCAGTGTACCCCAGACATACACAGCTTCATGCTACTCATATATAAGAGTTTGGACCCATTTCACGGCCCAGGTCTTTCGTCAACCCTTTTTTTTTGTACTTGATTTCTCTCCTTCTGCAGTGGAGCATTAGCACGTGTCCTTGCTGAATTTCTTCATAGTGATTCCATACCCTCCCTCCAGGCTATTATTGATCACTTTAAGCTCTAACCCTGCCCCTCAAGGCACTTCCAACGTACAGTTTGTTGTTATCCACTCCCTGTACCATTATTTAGTTGTTAATAAAAACACTGAGTGGGACAGAGCTGAGAGCCTCTCTCCCCATCCGACAGTGACCCACCAATAGCCCCTGTGCTGAAAGCAGGTTTTCAAGTCCTTTTGTCCATACCTAAGGTTGGTTACAGCTAGACCATGTTGCTAAAGCTTGTTTATGAGGATGTCATGTGAGATGATTGTAAGTCGTGTATGTAGCTTCCCCCTCAGCCACCGGGCTGGTTACCTTGTCAGAAAAGGACACTAGATTCATCTGGTGTAAGTTTTTGACAAAACAGAACTGTCTGGGTTGTTTGCTTGATCCCTTTGTCGTCTTGTGGGCACATTGTGGGCTGATTGTTCCTTTGTTTTCCTGGGATACTCGTCAGGCTGGTCTGGCATTCCCATGTCATTTTTCATATAAAATTTGCCTTCTGCAGACCTCTCCTCTCTTCCACACAGTATTGAAAATCATCATTGGTGGTGATTTGAGGGTTTTTTGGCATGGTATATTATAGTGAAATATGCTCATGGAAAACCAGCCACCTGGGGAAAGGCTGGGTGATGTCTCAGACAGGGTCTTGTAGAGTTTCAAAAATTGACAGATCTTCCTCAGTTCTGGGAAGGTCAGTGATTACTCAGAGTAAGTAACTCAGCTATAGTTGAGAAACAACCTCAGGGATGAGAGAAATGCAAAGGGGAGAATTAGGCTTTGTAATGACAGCAGTGTTTCTGACAAGCTGACAGTAGCATGGGGTATAGCAAAACTTAAAAACTGCTGCTGTGAGAAGGTGAGTATTTCTGGTAGTTTTACTTTTTGCTGACTGCTGCTTGCAGGCACAAAATGAGAAGTATGACATAAGCCTCCCTTTCCAGAGATGTATTCATTTCAGAAGACCTGTGTTGCTCTGTTCTTCAGGGGGTTATTTTCTCAATCCTTGTTATGGATTATATTCAGAAATCCACCAAAGTCAAAGAAATTGATGGCATTTGTGTTTCCTCTGGGCCTCTGATTCCTTCCAGACCTAGAGATTCAGCTGGAGGCCGACATGGCTGCAAGAGTATCAGGAGAGAACATAACTATATACTTAAAATTTTTAAAGGGACTGAGATAATAAACTTGAAGTCAGATACCTCTCCTATGTTTTTGAAGATCTTTTTAAATTTGAAGTACTCTAATGTATAAACCCTACATATTATAAGAAAATTGGAAAATAGCTGTAATTTAATATGTCTATCTGAACACCCTCACCTTGCTAAGTCCAAGCTAGTCACCCTAAGCTTTATTTACAACAGTGGAGAGAAATAGGCCCCTCGAGAGGGTAATTCATCAGACCCATTTAATTTACACCACTTTGTGAGTCATTCTCTTGAGGTATCTGTAGCTTTTTATTGTGTATACCTGGAGATTAGGATGATGTGGATAACTTCAAGATGTCCAGGTTCAATAAGACTGCTCATCAGCATGTCTGAAGTTGTTTAAGAAATAGTAAGAGTTTTGGGGTTATTTCAGTCTTTGATTTTAAAAAAATGCATTACCAACAGTAATAGGAGCCAATGAAAGCAAGTTAATATGCTTTAGCTACAGACTGTTGGGCCCAGGAGAATTCAGGAATATTCAAATTTCATTTTTCTGAAAGGCAAACTAATTACTATTGCCAATTTTAATGTTATAAAGCTTTGAGCAAATACAAAAGCATTCAAAAACCAGTCATTTATGCTTTGCATTCAGTATTGAAGTAGCTGAACATTTGTTTTCCTGATCTTTTATGCCTATTTTATTGTCATATGTTGTTTGACATTCAGGAAATAACACAATGTTTTAATCAACAGTGTAAGATTGCATTAAAACTTGATGGCCCATGGCTTAATGGCAAAACTGAGTAATTAAAGCTGTGACGTAAGCAATAGTTGGAGGCAAGTTCTGGTAAGATTTCTCCTGCAAACAAGGAAACTTCCAGGACGTACCCACCCACATCCAGGGACACAGAGGTGGAGGAGCCACTTGTATTTCTTTCCTCTGTCCTGGTGTGTGTAGTGAGTCCATCAGACCTTCAAACTGTCATGAATGATGTAGTACAGCACTCATTTCAAGATACAGCCCATGCTAATGGCAGTGAGACTGTTACCTAGCTTGCCAGACATGCTACCCTTTGGAGAGGTAGTCCTGTAATTGGGATAAACAACAGCAAGGATACCCTTATTGCTAAATCTTGAAGATGCTTCTGGTGCAAGCAGAGGAGGCAAACTCTGCTCTGATCACCCCTACATAGGTATCATCTGTCTCTGACAAGTTAACAGGAGGATTTTTATTACAACCAAGAAGAAAATCCATACTGAAACAACCTGCCATGAGATAGGTCTCCTGTTGTGTCCCGGAGCCCGCTTCCTCCTCTCTCACTGTCACAAGTCAGCAAATACGTCAGTTGTGAAAGATGCCTTAATCTTCAGCTTTGCTGTCAGTATAAACCATGATTTAAAACTTGTGTCTGGAGTGTCTGGTTTGTAACATCTTCCAGTGCATGTGTAATAAAGTAAAAACCCTTTCTGGTACTTCAGAGAACATTAGCTTCCCAGAACAGTTTGTCATCTCCACACTTTCACCACACAGGTCTCTTGGGTTCGCTCACTGTACAGAGCAGTTAGGAAAGGGAGTGTCACAGGAAGGAAGACATTTTCCACCTTCTGGCTCTGTTTCTCCTACTGCCATCATCTCACAAGTGTAGAGGTGTTTGAAAATGAGAGCTTTGAAACCAATGCCCATGTGGCAATGTCCTTCAAAGGAGTCAGGGAGAGAGGTGACATAAACATGCCTCTCTGAGTACAGTGAGTCACAGAGCTCTGAAATTTGGCTGGATCTTAGAAAGAACTGAGAGGAGTGAGGCTACATCAGAGATGTGCTGGACAATGCCTCACACATCTCTGGGGCTGCACTTCAACTGGCAAATTGAACATAGTGCTTAGAGGTCTTCCTTTGTGAAGTGCAAAATTACTTACTAGAAAAGCTCTCTGTATAATTTTCCTAATCCCTCTATAGAATTGAATATCCATTAATTTTGCATCTGAAAAATGACTTTTTAAAATCTTGATGGTAAGACATACTTAAGGTTTGTAGCACAGTGGCAGTACCATTCTCCAAGTTCTTTTCCTCTTCCATAGGGTATTTTTTGAAGGAGTTCACTTGTTTTACAGAAACACAGAAACACAGAAACACAGAACAGTTAGGGTTGGGAGGGACATCTGGAGATCATCTAGTCCACAGCAGGGTCACCTAGAGCAGGTGACACAGGAATACATCCAGGTGGGTTTTGGAATATCACCAGAGAGGGAGAACCCACAACCTCCCTGGGCAGCCT
>WEKY01030210.1:1785-16457 GCA_013390045.1 Picathartes gymnocephalus
GGTCAAAAAAAAAAAAAAAAAAGAAAACCCAAAAAAAAAAAAAAAAAAAAAAAAAAAAAAAAAAAAAAAAGGCAAATAATTCTTTACCAACCCATCTGATTGCAGAAGAAAAAGAAGATAAGCTCAAATTCAGACATACTTGCAATAATATTCTATTCCCTTTGTTCTCATGCAGACAAATGATGTAATTAGTGTATGGTCTAAATAAGATTCCACTTAAAAAAAAAAAAAGGACCAGGAAATGAAATTTCTCACAGTAGTTTTCTCATCTAAATCATTACATTCTGTTTTCATTTCCACCTCCTCTCCCAGAAGAAAAAACGATGCTCAGAACATATATCCCTTTGCAGAGAGTCCCCACACACAAGGACTTACAGTCTGAGAAATAGCCATCTTACTGGGCAACCTTTGAGCAGGGGTTAACAGTAACTAACACTCACTTCCATCCAAATGGAGTTTCTGAGCTCTGTGTCAGCAGTGAGCACTCCCTTGATTTAGGCCATGCTATTTTTGCTCTTGGGACTTGGTGCATTGTCCCTTTTGACTCACCACGTACATTTCTGTATAAAGCAAGCAGCGGGTTCAGGGAAGCCCAATTCCTGTCCCAGTAAAGGAATGGCTCTAACACATGTTAAAAACAAACAAACAAAAAGATAAAGAAAAGACAGAATAGTCTTCCCTGAATATAGTCAGAGTGCCCTAGTGCTGCAACACCAAGAAAGAGACTTGCACCTTTATGCTTCCAGCTGTAAGGAGCATTACAGAAGACACATTCTGCCAACCTTAAAAATACACAAATCCCCCACTCAGCTCCTATTCAAGAGCACAAGGAAGCAGAGAACTTCTACTGCCTCTCAGGCAAGATGGTACAGATTTAGGCCCCACTGGAAAAGATAAACTGTGAAAATCATGCTAAGCAGAAAAGAGAAGTTAAACACTACTAGACAAGAACACATGTATTAACCAGTTCATGACCTCATTTACAACCTGTTGATTCAGCTCGATGGAAACCTCTGGCTGTGCAATGCTAATTGTTCAGAGAGCAGCAGCTCACAGACTGCATTTCAGCAATCTCTCTCCATTTGTGCACCACCAAGGTGTTCCCAGCTTCTCTCTGGCCAGAATTACCTCTTTGCCGACTCAGGTGTCTGAGGTTTATTGACTGCACACAATGGAGGCTTCTGGAACATGATCAAAGTCACAACTCATCCTCTTTATGGAGCACTTCAGGGCTCATTTGCATGATTACAGATCCCTCGTGTCCATTTCATATTATTACTCACGGTTTCCTGAACATTTAGTCTGAAAATGAGAACACTGCACATCAAAGAGTTCATAACATTTCTTAATAAGGCCACACCAACTCTTGGAGTGCCAGAAAGTAAGAGCACAATCGCTTGGATTCTACCAGGAAATTACTTTAGGGAGCCCTACTTCTCCATTTTCCCATATCCTGTGAGGGTTAAGGGTCCATAACTTAGAAAGCAGCTTGCTGGGAAGCAGCAAGTCATGAGCCACAGACTCCATCCCAACACCCAGCTCGCTCTCTGCCTCAAAGAGGGATCAGTACACTCCGAGTTAGTCCCTGTACTTCAGCCAAATCCTTCACTGTCCTCATTTCAGGTTATTCAGACTAATATCTGGCCACAACATGCAAGTACCAATAGAACAGGACACACTTCGGAAAGCCTGAATTTGAGATGGCAGAAGTATTACAGAAACAACTGGCACCTTTATTTTCAGCGTGTCTAATTCTCAGGATAACCAATCACCATAGTGGTTACACTGCAATTTACACAGAGATTTAATAAACTGTCGGTGTCTAACTCATCTATCTCAAGTGTGGATGATTTTTAAAAGATATACTTTTATATACCTGTCCTCCAGAAAATGCTGGAAAATTAGGCCAAAACTGAGAAAACGCACATCTAAACATACCTGCATACAGGGGAATTGGTATTTATTTGGTCATGGCACAGTACAACTGTAAACAGAGATCAGAAATCCTGTTATCAACATCTGCACATCTCGGTGAAAATAATGCCAACAAAACAATTTATTCATTATTGGGGTACTGCCATCAACAGCTGTTTCTTGAATTTTTAAATGCATAACAGATTGGGCACTCTAAGTATAAATAACCCAAGAAACTGAGTCCTTTACAGAGATTTGCAGTATTGTCTGAACAAATAAAATGGCACTTCTTACTGTGTTTGTACCAGAGTACAGTATCTTTCCCCTTAAAAGGCAACACAAAAAAAAAGAAATCTAAATAAAATATCTTCTACGTAAAGAACAAGAGCTTAAAGGAAAGTGGGTAGACCAAAGTGTGCAATCAGCACACAAGGGCAGGAAGTCCAGCAGGTTTCTCCTCCCTCAAGCCCCCCTCATAAAAGCAGCATTCATAACAAGCAGCTCACACCTATCAATTGGTATGACCAAGAGATTAAAGTATTAACCACACAGTTCAAGAAACTGTCATTACAAACAGGGTTGTGAAAGATGACACACCTTCCACCTATTCCAAATATTTAAATGCTTTTTTTTTCCAAGAATTTCTTCTTATTTTTTTATAATGACAAAGAATACAGTTCAAGATAGAAAACTGCTCTATTTTTACTCTTGAGTAAGAAAACCCTGTATTTAGTGCAATTCTGTGCCTCACTCAGGACAGTGACTTAAATTCCATGCCTGACTCTGATTATAGGTTAAGATCATGACTCCTCTTTTTCCATCTAGCTCAGAACATTTACCACTTAGCACAAACAGCATTGCTTTGCTGTTCTTCACAGCAGGAAATTACGTGGTTTCAACTGTTTTCCATCTTCTTCACCAGAAGAACACAAAAAGAAGTGTCTGTTTTCTCAGAGCTACTCTACAGTGCAGAAGAAAACAGAGAAGTCTGGCAGTAAGTGCTAATCTACCCTACACAGAGGTTTCACCAATTCTAAACAGAAATGTACCTCTGCTGTTTGCACTGCTCTGTGCATATTTAGTTAAATTTCATGCAGGTGAACTTGTGGTTGAGTGGTTATCAGGATTGAGTATTTTCCTTTGCTCGAGCAGATAAGAGCTGTTTCATGGAAAGATATGAAAATAAAAAGTTGCTCCAAAGAACAAAGTGCATTTTAGAAGCTTTTATTATACTCCCAGTACGGCTAACTGGAATGGCAATCACACTGGAACACACATCATTTCACTTCTTATATTTAAACAGAAAAGACACTCCTGGTAACCCCCAGTTCTGAGCAAATGATTTCAAGTCTGTCTCCTCAGTTCCAGGAAAAGGTTCACTATATAAAGATAGGTAGAGTTTATTAATTTTTAGGCTCTCTAATCAAATTGTTCCTTGAGTATCTGCCCGAGACAGATGCACCCAATTTCCTCAGCTGCTGGAAGTACTTCTATAGCACTATATATAGCACTACAAGATACTGGCTTGTAGAAGAAATTCAGCGATTGTTTGATATTGCAAAGCTGCCACTGCATTTGCTGATAGTGTTTCCAAACTGAAAATTTGAACAAGGGATTTTTTTCCTAAATAAAGCCGATTAGCATGTTGAAACATATCCATGGTGAACTGTTGTTTAAATTATATGCTGGCAGTTAATTTCCCCCACTGTATCTTCAAAGAAGCTTACTTCCCCAAACTGGTGGAAAAGTACTTTGTTTTCCTTACAAATCCAATTTATATATTTTCATTCATCATCTTAATTAATGTTATACCGTAAAGTGATGCAACTAAATCTATATAAAATGTCATGGAGGCATGTAAATTGATTTAGCTCAGCTTCATCCTGACACAGCTTAAAAAACCTCTAACAACCAAGGAAATGAAACACAGCAACTTTATTTGAAAAGTACTAGCAAATTTTCGTCACTAAAACTTGTCTGGAAATCTTTTAAAACAAGCAACTTGTTTGACAATTTAGAAGCTCTTCTTGCTCAGCAACCACCAGCTGGAGAAAAAAAAGTGCATACATCCGATGTCATAAAAGCCAGAAGCAAAACTGCTGAGTGATTGTGCACCAGCACAAAAGCACCCCTCGTACAAGGAGCACGAAGTCCGATTTCACTGGTTTATTACCAAAATAGCAACCAGGTGTGAAATTCTCTGGTAACAATACCCACACCCTCTGTAGTGTTTTTATTGGTGTATGTCACTGTACTTCAACAAGGACAAGATTATCAAACACCTATAAAGAGGGGCTTTGTCACAGCTGGAAATTACCCACTGCCATCTTGAAAGCCTACTGCACAACCGTTAGTTCTGCATTAGAACCTGATCTGATAAAGTTATTCCTAAAAGCTTTGTGTGTGCACACAAATGCACAAGAAAGCCAGCTGCAGGTACAGGCCACCAGGGTCCTGTGTCACATTCACTAGCACCAAACATGTGCTGTCCCACAGACAAAGGAAAAGGGAACTGTGACACCAATGTTTTGTACTGCAAGTACATTGTCATCCCAGCACGAGTAAAGTGGAGCCATAACAAAGAAAGCTGCACACATTTTTAGTGCAGAAAATAATTTCCAGACAACAGACACTTAAAAAAAAGGGAAGCCTCATCCCAACACTTATGCAGTAAGTATTAAAGTCAGGACATGCTTCCTCAAATGCCCACAGTTCTCTAACTACTTAAGGAAAGTGTGTTTCCTGTAGCTTACTGCAGTGCATCTTTATCTTCCAAAACCATCTACAAGGAAGAAATACTACAGAGTGAGAAAATTACATGCTAGCCCTTTCTCTGCAAGTTAGGCAGTGCTCAGGCAGATGCTCACCAGAGATCAACCTCAACAACCCCAATGCAAATACCTAATTTACCCCATGTGCAGATGAATCACATTCTCACCTGGAGAGCAGGTTCCAGAACACCAATCCTTTCATCTCCTACAAACAGACATTTGACATTCCAGAGCTAGACTTGCAGGCCAAGATTTACACCACAGCTGCCTGAGCTGAGTTAGTAATTTTGTCCATTTATCTGCAACACAAGGACTGGTTACCTGCTTGAATCCACTCACAGCACAGAGATGATTCATAAGGGTGTAAACTGAAAAGCCAAATCTGTGCAGCAGAGAAAACTAAACTTCTGGTGCTGTGGTTAGTCCAAACCAGGCCACCTTTTCCCTAGTGTCTTGTTTAATGGTAAGTTACTACACCTCTTGTCTGCATAGCATTTCACAGCAGCTTCCTCATCAGTCAGACAAAAAGTCACTGTGCTCTTCTTTCAGGGCATCAGTTGTGTTTCCAAACACCAAGTTTACTTGTAAAGGCTAAATAACAACAATCAGTAAAAACCCTGGGCAGGATTTCTTTGCTGCTAACACAAACTGCCCCTTAGGCAGAACTGTAATGAATGCATTGTCGTATTATTCTTTGTAACCAATATATTAACATGCTATTACCAAATTCTTAAAATTCTTGTAGCAAGCCAAAGGGTAATTAGTAGTGTTTTCTCTTGAATAGATCTATACTTACCCACATAATGCATATTAAGGGCCAAGTACTTGTACTGGAAGAGAGGGTTGTTGTGCAGGCTACTTCTTTGGATCTGCTGGAAGAATGAGCTGACATCCCATCTGTACAAGACATCCAACAGCATGATGCTGGGGACCCTTAGGGCCACGTTTAATACTGCCTCCAACTTCTCCTTTGCAGCCATTCTCTTCCCTTTCTGTGAATTGGCAGCAGACTGTAAATGGCACAAGAGAGAGAAGAGTAATCAGATCAATCCCACTGTACAAACAGCCATTAGGCTTTGTGATCGTATGAATGGGGCTTCCTGTGTGGCCACGACGACTGAATGAATCAACGGAGTTAAATTCAAATCCAGACAGGACAGCTTCTATTTTGGCTATATAAAGGTCAATTTGCTAGCAGTTTTTCCATGGTGACACTGTAAAATGGGGGGAGGGCAAGTTAATGACATGAAAATGCTCCAAGGGTGGGCACCGGTCTTATGTTCTTATTTACACTCATTTAGCATCCCAGATCTCAGCTGAAAGACCCCAGTGTAGTAGGTACTGCATAAACATTTACATGATCAGCATTAGAATGCAAATACTCTGTAAGGTTTAGAAACCAAACATCAACAAAACTCAGACACTACATCCATTTAGCTTAGAACTATTTCTATGTCTCTTAAATTAAATAATCACCAATTAAGGCAGTTCTTTAAATATTTTGGATTCACTTCCTCAGTGCAAATTGCAATAAATAATTTTCAAATACCTAAGCTTTAAAAAAGTAATTTACAGCCTTCATTAACCCCTAAAATTTATCTACTTACAGAATTTGATGGCTGTGTGTTTTGAAGACTAGGGCCAATAATGCAACTATTCAACTCATTTCTATGTAACTCACCACAAAGAATCACACAAACAAAAGACCATATCCTCACTCCTAGTAGAAGGTAATTTAATTCTGGAGCTTGCCATCAGGTAAGATGGATGATGCATAACAAGGAAGGGCACTTTTTTTTGAAAACAGTTGGTCCATAACAGCATCTCAAAAGTCACCAACAGAATCATTTTAAAAAGCAAAAGGATCAGTTTGATATCCTGTCAGCTAAGGCTGACAGTTGTTCCTAAAAGAAATGTGCTGGTTTTACCATTCACCACCTGCCTATCCCTTGAACATGATTCACTGCAGGCTGCATTAGAGAAGTGCAGTTGAAAATGGGGAAGATCCAGCAAGTTTTTATCCACAAGAAGCCACTCAAAGTAAAACCACCTGCAGCACAATCAGCCCCCTGATGAGGTCAGATTTAAGAAAAGGCTCCCAATCCCAATTATTAGAGGGACAATTGAAAAGAACTGCACCCTGAGCAAAGAAATGGAAAAACCTGCACTTGAACTGCACTTTATTTTAAATAAAGTTTTGCAGAACTTTATTCACATTGTCCTTGTGTAAGTTACAGAAGTTTTTGCAGCTGTGCAAGTTTTATACCTCAAGCCAACACGGAAGTCCAGCATGAAGTGATAACATGCAAATATACACTAAGTAAAAAAAAAAAACCCAACCCAAATAACCAAAAAAACCCAAGACCTCTCACTTACACACAAGCCTCGTGTGACACTGCAAACTCTTCATGTCACACCTTCAGCCATGCTCAAACTTCTCCAGCCACGATGACATAAAATTAATTCAGCTCAAGAAGTCAGGACAGCTCAAAACTGAGATGTGGCTCAATAAACCACAGGTTGCAGGGCTCTTGCTTGCCATTGTCTAGCCCACAGTCTGATTTTTCAAGTTACGTAAATGCTGGCACTCTTCACAGAGCTCTTGCAACAGCTTGACAAACCCCAAGGAGAGCACATCCTTCCCCTCACACAGGAAGTGCCTTCCAACCACATCGGGCACCCCACACAGCACCAGCATTTCACAGAGCTGCTCAAAGCAAATTAGAAGGTCAGCCAGAAGACTACAAATATTTAGAATGAACAACCAGAACTACCACACAAGCAGCTTCTACAGAATCGGAGCATTCAACATTTTGTGTGAATAAAAGACAGTTTAAAGGGATGTTATTGTACAAACAGAAGTCGAGAGTACCACGAATTGTATACAAAGAGTTACAAAAAATACCAGCTTAAATGATTCATATCAAAATATATTAAATGTCACAGAATTTTCAAAAAATTCTGGGTTTGTCAAGTTCATAAATTTAATTAGAATTCTGAAATTAGTCTGTCTCCTGGTTTTTCACTAGGTTCCTTTTCCAAGTAGATCAGGACACAGAGATAGGGAAGAGCAGCGACTGACAGGTTTTCACTCTGTCATAAAAATACCCACGTAAAGTGGCAACAAGTGCCTGATATCAAATTACATTCGCAAAACTGTCAAACCTTTTTCAGTCATCAACAACAACCAAACATGTATGGCAAGAAGGTAACTTTCACTTGAGCTTTCACTTTCCTTAATTACTCAAAAATGGAATTACATGGACAACTCTTCTTAATATTGAAAGTTAACCTGAGGGTCAGCACATCCAAATTAAGCTGAGAAATTCTGCCTCCCAAAGTCATGCACACATACTTGAGACATGGCAAACTAAAAAGTGCAGCATTTAGATTATCTAAGAGAATAATTAAATTTCAAATGCTGCTAAAAGAAAAGCAAAACAAACTTTGAAAACCACACCATGTTGCAACGGAAGTGCTGTGAGGAGCAGCCACTGCAACTCCACAGCATCTTCTGTCCCTGACTGACAAAAACACCCAATACTAATAAGAAACCCTTTAAAATTAACTCCACTAGAAATGCGGATGTGTTAAATAAAGCCTCAGTTGTAACGGCTGCCAAGTTCTAACAGAACGAAATAGAGGCAAGCAAAGTCCATTGCTGTAAGCTCATTATATTGTAAAGAGCTCTCACAATACATTATTTTGATTGGTGTAAAAACAAACAAAAAAACGACCACAACATTAAACCTCTAAAACCTTTAGATAAATTATGATGACAGGAGTTGCTGAATGCTCAGGCATTAGAAAAAAAAAATAGGTCACTTGTTGTACAAAGCCAAAAAATGGACTGGGGAGCCACTTGTCTGTGTTTCAAAATTTTTTTCCCATGATTTCAAACATCTCCCTGTTCCAAATTAGAGTAAGAAAAGAAACAGTCTCAGGAAGACTGTCACAGTTTAACCCCTGCTGGGAGTTAATATCACACAGCCACTCACTCACTGTCACCCCCCTCCCAGTACAATGGAGATGAGAACTCAAAAAAAGGTAAAAACCTAAAAACCTTGGGATGAAATAAGAACACTTTAATAAATAAAATAGAATACTGGTAATAATAGTAACTGTGGCGAAAGGCAGGTAACAACAACAACAAAAAACCACAGAAAAAGAGACACATAAAACCTGAGAGAAGCCAGTGACACGATCCAGTTGCTCACCACCCACCCACTGATGCCCATCCAGTCTCTGAGCAGCAGTCGGTGTCTTCCAGCCAATTCCCCCCTGTTTATAACCTGGCCATGAGGTTCTGTGCTGTGGAATATCCCTTTGCCCAGTTCCCCCAGCTCCTTGTGCACCTGCTCGCTGTCAGAGCACAGGAAACTGAAAAGTCCTTGATTTAGAGTAAGCACTGCCTGGCACCAACTAAACCACTGGTGTGCCATCAACATTATTCTCATACTAAATCCAAAACACAGCACTGCACCAGGTACTAAAATGAATTCAATTCCAGCAAAAGCCAAGACCAAGAACTTCAGATTTCACATCTTAAGCTGTGCTATTTGGCCAAAACAACCTTTTAAAAAATTCCCATTATAACTGATTGTTTATGGAACATGGATTGTTCATTCTTATTTTATAACAATTATATTTCAAAAATCCCTCCCTCACCTGGCACACCCATTTTGTGAAAAGCATATTCCTGTTTAGCCTTAAAGGAAACAGTAGAGCTGGCAAAATTCAATTAAAAAAAAAAAAGAGAGAAAAAAAACTCCTTAAAGTTTGTCCCAGCTCATTCCATCAGCAGAACAGACCATCTTGAGTGTGATCACACGGCACATACCCTCTCAAAGATAACACACATTTTCCCTTTCACAGAATTTTCTTTCTGAAGTTATGTCACAACGTAAAATTTTGCCATTTTAGCCGAAGCTGTGAATTCTGCCACTTAAACCAGTGTAACTGTTGCTTCTGCACCAACATAAATATAAATCCATCACATCACAGGCAGAAAATATGCCCTGGTAAAGCAGTACAAGAGGCCACAAAAATCTGCATCCATTTGTCCAAACAGGTACAGAATTACATTAACATAGAAGAGTTAGTACATTTAGAAAAGCATTAATCATAAAGTTACTTAATTGTTACAGAAATAAACAGGAATACCTGCAAATATAAGTTATTCCAAGACTTCTGCCACCACTTTAGATCACCATGGAAAGTAATTCCAGTCAAGATCAGAATCTTAAAACCAGACTTGATCCTGCATCATTCAGCCTCACATCTGTGACCAAGATGCTCATTCTGCTTCAGCATCACAACCTAAAATACTTGGCAAGATTGACTAAAATCCAAAAGAGACAATTTTAACTTCTGTTTCTCACATCCATGAAATTCTAGTTACTCTGGATACATCCATTAACATGCAGATTCTGGTCTGTAGTTTAGTTTCCACGTTAGATTATTTTTCAGTAATACATTCTGGAACTAAAAATATCACCAGGAAAACCTTTTGTCTTCCTATGAGGTAAACTCTGCTAGACAGTCTTTGAAGAGGAAAAAAAAATTAAAAAAACAAACCCAAACAAATTATAAAATACACAACTCCCATCTGTAGCTATAGAAAAGCTCAGTGTCACAGTTCAACAACTAAAATTAGACTCATCAGCTGGGTTGTACCCACTCACTCCCTTCTTTGTACCTGTCCCGGTCTGGGGAGCAAAAAGAATTTGAATTACAGAATATCATTCTTCAAAGACTCATATCTTTATATCATCAGTTTGGGAAGAAGAGAACAAAGAGAAGCAAAGGGAAGGAACAGGATGAAAAGCTTTATCAAATATGCACTTAGAAAAGAATCTCCCTCTGTGATTCTGTAGAAAAAAAAAGAAAAAAAAAAAAAAACAACACAAAAACAAACCTAGAACTCAGAGTACGTGAGTCACCAATCCATCAAAAGGGCTCTCTCCCTTGCAGATGGTGGCAGGGAAAGGAAAAGACGGTGTTGCTCCCATACAATTTAAATTGGCTAACAAGGACAGCAATCAAAGATTTCTGCTGAGAAGGGCAGATCCAGCGAGATCCCGAGAGCAGGAATAAAGCCCTGGAACGCTGCAGACGTGCACAGCAACACCCTCAGAGGCACCCAGTCACCACTCCCAGTAATGCTCAGTCCTTCTAGATCACTGGAGTAGTTCAGAAATTTCCAGTAATACCCAGAAAGTATTTAGCCTTCAATTTAAAGGTTTAGAGAGAGTCAGCCAGCAAACAGACAGCTCGATTTTGCTGTGTAAGCAGTTAACAAGAAGAAACAACATTTTTTTTCCTCCTTATTTTTTTTTCCCTTTTTTTCCCATCTGGTCTAACAATGTGGATTGCTATGCAGCTGCTGCAGTGGTCTGCCTGGAGAACTGGTATTTCTACCTAGAAAACACAGAAATTCCTACACTCCTACTCATCCAAGACTCATTCACTTGTGAACTGTGGCACAGCTAAGGTTAACCACTCCAAACAAATACAGCAAGCGTTTTGCAAAAGCAAATGTTACTGCAAAATAAATTAGGTCAAACTCTTCTCAGTTCACAGGGACTTCAGTAAACATGACTTCACATTAAAGGCATATTAAAAATGGACAAAAGCAAGTACGGAAGGTTAACTGCAGAGAATAAAAAAATAATCTACACTCCCAACTTTCATTAATTCTAAGGTTTATATGAGGGGAAAGAAAACCAATCCAAGAAACAAAGATACGCATCACACAGCTATGAAGATAAAGTTTTCCTTAAAGATTTATTTCTCAAGTAAATTTACACACTATGAACAGTTTCAGCCTACCCTCAATTATAAGGCAAGTGCATTACATTATTTATAGGCAGCCTGTAAAACATCCTGTGGCTTTTATTTTTCATAATAAGCAGGTAAGACAAAGGAACTGAACTCAGGGACTAACACGTGTTAACAAAGGTTAACAAATCCACCAGGTATGCAGTAAAATCCTTGGTTCTGTGGATGCCCACGGGGTCCGCACTCTGCCTGCACAGGATCAGTTCAAACCCACACTAAGACTGGCTGCTTGGTTTTGAGACTGCAGTTTAGTTGGGCACCTAAAAGACAGTAAGCTAATTCATTAAAATTAAAATATAATTAATAATATCTTTAATTAAAGTCTTCAGAAGAAAATCTAGATTGACTCAACAAATTAAACTGCTCCGAGGTCCTTTCTGGCTCCCTGGTTCCTCGCCAGTTCAAGGTTTGGTTTATTAACCAGTTATTCAGCACTTTTTTTTGCCATCACAGCCCTGTTTGCAAGCCCACACCTACAAGCCTGCCTAACGACATTTGTATCAGCACATTCTGAGAAAATCTGGGCAGCAATCCCAAAGCGCATCTGCAGAGGAGAGAATACCCAGAGGACCTGCACACCGAGCATTAATGAGAGCCCGAGATGATGCAGTGACATCCCACCCCAGAGAGCTGGATCACAGGAACACCAGACACACAGGCAAAGCTCACAAAAAAACCCCTGCCACCCAAATGCATTACCAGGATGAAGCCACACGATGAAATGAAATATATTTCATCCTCCACAGTTGCTCAGACAGTTTTTAGCCATTTCAGACACAGCCTATGTTTAGGACCTGCAATGCCAATAACTAGTTACCAGACTGGTAAGAAGTTAAAATAGAAAAAAAGACTTGCAAGATTTCTCTACGCCAGCACTGATAAAGTTTCCATAGCTGCTGCTGCCTTATCTGTTTTCTGAATCACGTAAATAAAGCTTCGAGGCCTGTGAAATAGGCAGCTCAGCTTCCTGCAGCACCAGACTTGCCTGATAGAAATATCAAACGCACAGTGGAAATACCCAGAAAAGTTCCCTTTAAAACATGCTCAAACTCAAGATACGCAACCAAAGAATTCTTCCAGAAAAGCTCCTCAAGATGAAGTACCCACTTCTGAGTGTTCCTCCCAAGTATGAGACTAAGTACAGAGCAGCAGGACCTCTCTGAAATGAGAGATGTTGGAAGGGCAGGGAAACGGGCACAGATGCCGGAATCACACTGAAGGACTGGACTTGAATACACACTTAAAAAAGCAAAACGATGGTGAACCGTCCACTCTAACCACATCAAACACTGCCAGGTGTATTTGGAGCTAAAAATGGATTCAGAAGAGTAAATCACCACCTGGGTTCCAGAGGAGGGAAGAGAAGCCATCTGCACTGTTTGAAGAGGAGGAAACCGACCCAAGTTTAGCAAACAGCTCCGAGAAGGTTTGTGTGAGTGTAACACCAAACACCAAACAGGCTCACAGAGTTTTCCAGGACACACCCATCGTTCAGAGCTCACTGGCATGATGCGCCTTTCTGCATCTGCACCAAGGGCTCCAGCTGCCGAACCGGACTGAGATACCCATCGCCTCCCACCCTCTCCCAAAGGCAGGAATTCCCCAGTATTTCTTCCAAGGAATATTACTCAGTTCATGCTCCAGCAGAGTCAAGTGGCTCTAACCTCTGTAGCCCCTCAAGACTGATTTAAACAACGTGAATCCTTGTTTTGGATGAGCAGCAGTTTTATGTCACTCTGTAAGATTTCTGATGAACCTTCCATGTAATGGTGGTCACAAAGACAACCATTTCCTAATGCTAATAAGTTTAGTAATTAATTAAATCCTTTAGTGATCTTATGACTCAAAAAACAGAGCTGGTTACCAGTTATTAAAGCTAACTAAGAACAAAAAAGACACGGTTTCTCATGCAAAGGCCCCCTCGTATCTAAGATAACAAAAGCCAAGGTTACAGATAAACCGGAGTCACGGGGTGCAATAGCTTAGAGCGCCCACCTAAACAAAATTTTTTTTACTATATTTAAATCTATCTTCATTAACCCTACAAGAGTGATCAAAAAGTAATTAATAATTATTTCCTTCTCCTCCTCCCAAGTTTTATCTCTACGAACACATTACAAGCAGAGGAGAAACCCTAACTAAAATACATGTAAAAGTATCCGAGTCTGAAAAGAAACTCTTGTACTAAAACCTGCATAAGAAATGAATACCGCAACACCTACAGATTTAAAAAAAAATGTATTCTGAATGACATCACAAACGGCTAATATTTATGAGTCAAACATATTACACCAATCTCACTATTCTTTGGTATATATTGCCCATAGTTTCTAATATTCTTCTTCATTTGTTGATACTTGTGTGCATTACACACAAAAAAAATTTCACATTTTTTTCACTTTATTCTCCCAATCCCATTATTTATGCACCAGGTCCCACACACACACCCCCAAAAAGGCAGCACAACCAGAAGGTAAGAATCCCTCTAAGAGCTCCATCTGTCACAAGTATACTTGGTACGCAGAACTACTCCCGAGCACAGAAGAAAAACGAAAATTCTCATCACAAACCTTATTTTAAAAGGCTACAGAAGGTCTCATAAAACCGACTGACATGACATAAGTAGGGAAGATGGAAAAAGCCCTGTTCTCCACGCCACGGGAAGGCTGCTCCTTACATAAGCATGACCATATGCTCCAGGGCCCGTCTCCAGGAGAGGTGCCCAGCTCCGCTCCGTGTCTCAGCCGGGGGATGCTCAGCCGGCTGCGGGCACCGGAGAGCACAGCGCGGCCCCAGCGAGGGCACAGCCCGGCCCCAGCGAGGGCACAGCCCGGCCCCAGACGGGGCGGGCAGCACCGCAGCCCCCCGCCCAAGCCAGCAGCAGCCCGCAGCAAGGGCAGGCGCCGGGCGTGCGAACCGCGACCCCCGCTACCCTACTCCCCAACAGGACACTTATTCCCAGCCCGGCGCAACTCCCGCGCTCACCGCCGGCGCCGCGGGCAGCCGCGCGCATCCTGCCCGGCCCCGCTGAACTCCAGTAACCCCGGCAGCTCCCGGCGCCGGCGGAGGAGGGGAGCGGGGAGGGGAAGGGGGGCGGAGGGCGGGGAGGAGCGGGGGGAGCTGCGCACAGGGAAGGCCGGGGAGCCC
>WEKY01030210.1:23939-128628 GCA_013390045.1 Picathartes gymnocephalus
GGCTCCGCAGCCCCGCGGCCGCCGCAGCACCGAGCGGGCGCTCCCGGTCGGGCCGCGCCGCTGCCGGGGCAGCCTCGGCAGGGGAGGAGAACCCCGCTGACATCGAGCAGCTGCTGGCCCCAAACCCCGTCCCGCACCTGTTCGGGTGCTGTGGAAAGTGCGGCCCCGTGCGCTCAGCGGGCACTTGCGGTGTTTTAGAGGGGTTTATGTTTATGTTGCTCAGTGGAGCTTAAAGATGCGGGTGTCTCTCTTCCGAATCGCCCCGGGAAAGTGGTGTAATGCTGCAATTTAACAATAGAACTTGAATGTTTTCTCTGACCCTTGGCGTTCCAACCCGTTGGGTCTTGGTGGCCCAAGAGTCCTGTAAAGACTCTGAAGATGTAATTAACCAGAGGAAGTTGTATGAGCTTCAGTTCTGCACAGCACCCAGTCCCGATGGTAGAACCCTTGGAAACGTCTTTTTCCACTCATAAACCATTTAGCCATATTCCTTGATTTGGACCCCTGAGCGTTTTGGCATGGAATAAAAGTGTCTTGGTTCTGATAGCATTTGTCGTGACAGGGCTGTAGGTCTGTAAGCATTGAGGGTTGGTCAAGTGCTCAGCTTTGGAGGGATGATCTTTTCAATTTAGTACTGGACAGAGACTGCAAAAGTTTTCTTACTGTTTTTTGCCCTGTGTATGTCTTTGCAGAATGATTTGAGGTGTATGGTACAGGTAAGGAAACAGACAATAAACTCTTCTTTCTAACTTTAGTCTAAGGGTTCTGAACAGGAATAATTTATGACAATGACACTGTATATCAACAGTGCTCCACACCACGTAGCCTTAGCCTCAGTAGAATTTCTTAGTGCTTCGAAGACCCCTTTTTCATTACTCTTTTTCACCATGTCATACCAGGTCCCTATCTGATCTGACAGTATTTGGGGGGGGGAAAAAAGTTATTTCCCAGTAATACTAGTTTTCCTCTTAAATTTGTTTTCAGGGCTCTTAGAGGCAGTAGTGTGGAGGTGAGGCTTGTAGTGTCCTTAGTAAGGACGTTGTATCTTGACTAATTCTCATCTGCTCTGAGCTTGGCGGCTGTGCCTGAGCAATTACAGGTTTGTTCCCCATAGCCCTCTCTGTGTAAAAGAGAAATATTTTATCTGAGTGTGGGTAACCTCTGAGAATACAAAGCTAGAGAGCAAGAAGAATCAGAGTTTTGGCTTCTGAGATTTTTTTGGAATTGCCAGAACTGCATTTCTTGAAGGTTGATAACCCTAGATTTTTCACAAATCTGCTCTCTCTTTGAATATCAGTCTTTTGAGGACAATTTCACCATCAGTGGTGCAGAAGCCTTCTCTGCATCTCCTGACAGTCTGTAGCAGCCTTTTCCTACCTTTCTGTCTCCTTGATTCTGTTTCCAAGCCCTAGCAGACAAAAAACATGTTCTTTCTTTTGCATTAAGCCAAAAATCTTGTTTTTCTGCTGTCTTTAATGTAGGACTAAACTGTTAAATACAATTTGTATAAATGATGCTGTGTAAATTAAAGATGGTATAATTATGGTTATTTTGTCAGCACTGCAATGAAAGTGCAGTTCTTGGGGTGTAATTGCATTGTGTGGGAGTGTGTTTTGGCTTTGTTTTCAAATTCCTGCTTTGATATTGCTACACAGAGATGTGACCTGGGGTGTGCATTACTGCAGGTATTGCACAGTGGAAAGGATTATAGAAATCCAGTGCCAAAAATGGACTGTTGGGCTCAGAACTATTTTTGTGGGCTTATATGTTAGGGATTTCATATTTACTGTTCTGTTATTACATCTGTAAAGGCACCCATGGCTGGTTTGGTTGCATAAGTGTTGCAGAGGACATTTCTGAGCCTTGCAATGGCTTTTATGGTGCTGCAGTGCTCTGCTCGAGTGTGCTGTACCTGCACAGAACACACAGCAGATGTGAAAGTGACATTGCTAAAAACATCGAAGTGGAACTCGGAGCCCCAGTTATAACACTGTTCTTTCTCCCCTTTGTTTCAGCACTTTCTCAACACATTTATCATCCGCTCAGGGGAAACAAACAGCTCTTTGACGTCCAGTATAATAAAGAATCAAGAATGCTTTAAGTAGATATTGTGGTTTGCCTTCTGAAAAGAGCAGTTCTCCTCTCTCTTCCTTACATGATCTTTGTGTTTCCCTCCTGCAGCAGATTTTTCAGACAGTAATACTGAACATATGCTTCAAGGATGTCTCTCTCTCTCATAATAAAATGGGGTGGACAGGAGTACACGATAACCTCGCTGTCAGAAGAAGACACAGTGTTGGACCTGAAACAGTCTCTGAAGGGCCTGACTGGAGTGTTACCAGAGCGTCAGAAACTGCTTGGGCTTAAAATGAAGGGTAACTGTCCTTATTTCCTGTTTGTTGGGGATGTGCCTCAGGTGTTTAAGGACAAACATCCCCTGCCCCTAGGCAGGATGTGTGCAGCAACATGGCATCCACCTCCCAGTTGTAGCTCTGGAATGAACATGAATACAGACACTTCATACATCACTGGATATTGTTTATTATTAATACTTCTACCTGATCATTTTTTAGTGGTTGATGCTGCCCTGTCCTGGTGGAGAGGAGAATTGGGGGAAAAAAGTCAGCCTCATGGGTTGAGATAAGAAGAGTTCAATGACTGAAAGATAATAAAATTTGATATCATACTAGTTATTGTAATAATAGGAATGAAAAGAGGAGAGAGAGACATAAAACCCAAGAGAAACCAGTGACACAATCCGGTTGCTCACCACCCACCCACTGATGCCCATCCAGTCCCTGAGCAGCAGTCGGTGTCTCCCAGCCAATTCCCCCCTGTTTATACCCTGGCCATGAGGTTCTGTGCTGTGGAATATCCCTTTGCCCAGTTCCCCCAGCTCCTTGTGCACCTGCTCGCTGTCAGAGCACAGGAAACTGAAAAGTCCTTGATTTAGAGTAAGCACTGCCTGGCACCAACTAAACCACTGGTGTGCCATCAACATTATTCTCATATTAAACCCAAAACAGCACTGCACCAGTAACCAAGAAGAAAATTAACTCAGTCCCAGCCAAAACTAGGACACTGTATTTGGAAGATGATGGTAACACAGCTTGGAGTATCTGGTGTTTTACAAGGACCTTATTTCAATTAAGCGCGAAAGTATTGACATTTTTCTCAAATATCTCTTCCCCAATAAAAAAGAATCTGTTTCCATTACAGGCAAACCTGCAGATGATGATGTTAAGCTTGGAGCCCTCAAGTTGAAACCAAATACTAAGATAATGATGATGGGCACTCGTGAAGAGAGTTTGGTAAATAATTTGCTTGTTTATTGACTTAAACAGGAAAAAATGCTTCATGTCTTCTAATAGTGATTTTAGATTTTGAGTATTCCAGTCATCATTTAAAAAATAGTACAATAGATTTCTGTTTGCATTTATTTTTCTATGTAGAGGAAACTTTGCTGCAGAACTCTGAGAGCAATGTATTCGTGAAATTCCTGTCTTGTTTTGCACTTGAAGAACAATATTGTAATACTGACTGACTTCTCAAATCTGAGCAGTCATCAGTTTCTTTCCATTAGTAAAGTGAAATAATTTTGTTATATATAGTTAAATAGTATATCTGCCCTGGAATGTGCAGTAACAGAAACTTGATATCCATTGTCATTTTTCCTCTGTGATCCTCATTATCTTTTATTATTTTTATTCCTCTAGGAAGATGTCCTTGGGCCACCTCCAGATAACGATGATGTGGTCAATGACTTTGATATTGAAGAGGAAGTTGTGGAAGTAGAAAATAGGTTAGGAGTTCAAGCTATTAAAACAGTTTGTTATTGACTGTAGAGTGTGCATTTTAATTAACTGTAACTTTTTGCACTGTTACATCAGGGAAGAAAATCTACTAAAAATTTCCCGTAGAGTTAAAGAATATAAAGTGGAAATTCTGAATCCTCCTAGAGAAGGGAAAAAGCTGCTGGTGCTAGATGTTGATTATACACTATTTGGTGAGTTTTTATGCAGTTTGTGGTTTTTGTTGGTTTAATAGCTCGATTTATTTGCCAGATCAGGTTTCTTGATTTTTACTTTGCTGTTATACAATGTAATTTCTGCTTTGTATGACTTTGTGGTCTTCTGCTCACATTTTAAAAAGCATTTTAAAATGTTGCATGCTGTTGATTTTAGTACAGCAACTATGTAGATACTGAAAGAAAACATTAAAAAGTAGCAATTTAGTCTTCTGTCCTGATAGTCTTTCCCTTGACAACTTGTATCTTGGCCATCAAGGTGGCAGGGCAAGATATTGTAAAATAATGATCCCATTCTGTACCTGATTGACTCTGCTTTTGGGGGGCGTGGGAGAACAGCTTCAAATTTTGCTTACATATCATTACTAAACATTCACAAAAGCACGTTTTACTTGAAAATTCTGTCAAACTGGTTTTTTTGGAAAGCCAGAATTTTCCTTCTGACTTAACTTTCTGGCTTATAGGTGTGTCATGGCAGCTGACTGTGAGCAGTAAATAATAGCTTTCCTTTTACCTTTTCCTTAGCTTTCCTTTTTGATGAGATTTCTTTCCAATCTGACAGCAAAATTCAACCTATCTTTGAGTTTAAAATTTTTACTGAGTGGTCTTCTGCTGACAGATTTTGGCAGCAGTTTTGGAATTGGAAAATGGAATGTTTGCATCTCTGAAATGAGCTTGATATATGTTCACACAATTAGCTGTACTAAGTTTGAAGAAAGCTGTTTCATATCTGGCCAGTTACCAATTTTCTGAGCGCACAGATGATTTGCCCTGACTCTTCAAAGATATTCATAATCAGAGATCTCTGATTTAATTATTGCTAAGCCCTCAGGTAGCTGTAAGACCAACAGATAAATATTCCCTCTGCTTTGTCTTTCCACCTTTAAAATGGGAATGGGAATTTGATATCAATTCATTCATGATATTAAAATGCTTCCTCCCTCATGAAACTCTTTGAGTCTCTGGACAGAAAGGAAAATCAGACTGGTCTTTAATAATAGTTAATATTTTAATACTGAATTGCTTGTCTTTTATATTGTTTTAAAGACCACAGATCATGTGCTGAAACTGGGGTAGAACTGATGAGGCCATACCTTCATGAATTCCTGACTTCTGCATATGAGGACTATGATATTGTAATTTGGTGTAAGTATTATACTCTGTATCTAAGAATTTATTGTAAATTGTCATCCAGAGCAGAGACTCCAGGTGGGAGGTTTTTATATTGCTTTTTAGCGTGAATCACAAGATCTAAAACAATACAGAAATGTTTGGCTGTGATTCACACAACTATTAGAGATATTTTAGAAAAATACTGATTCTTATGTGAAAAAGCACCACATATTGCTCACAAGAATGGGTCTAGTCACAGGATAAAGCTCAGCAAAGCAACACTTTACTGAGTGTTACTTTGTACAAAGAAAATGCTTGAAATAACAGAACTGTATAATTGACATAAGAACGCTGTTTGATAGTAATTTTTACAAATAATCTCAATCCAGACCACACGTAGTGAACTGCCAAATGAACCAAACTCTCCTATCTGCAGGGGTGGTTGATCCTTCGCCTTTGCATTCTAGTTCAATTCCTGTCCAGCAGCTGGAGAACAGACTTCAGCCAGTGCAGGGTTCGCACTATATTAAATGTGTTACAAAATTTCATTTTGGCAGTATTTAACAACGTTTCTTCATATTCTTAGGTTAGTAGGCAACGTTGGCACTTTGTCATTCCCAGATTTTATGTGTTCCTATCACTGCTTCCAGGAGGAAATCCTGCACAGACAGTGTGGTTCCTCAGGCCAGGTGTATCCCACTCTTACAGTCCTGCAGGCTGTAGTTCAGTAACAGCTGATCTAGAAAATGGTTTAAACATTTGCAGTGCTTCATGTAGTTGTTCATTTGAAAAGTAAGCTTTTCCAAACAAAAATAGACTTCCATGAAGGAAGACTTTCTTTAAGGCAGTGGCCCTAAAAACTGCGACAAAGGTGGATCTTTCTAAAATTAATTTTTGTGTAAAAATTTGATATATTAAGTGAACAAATTCTTGGCTTATTTCTTTTTTTTCTTTGCCTGCCAATGACTTTTTTTGATAAAGTATTCTTTCTGTTTTCTCCCTTTTGTTTCAGCTGCTACTAATATGAAGTGGATTGAAGCCAAAATGAAAGTAAGTTGTTCTGAAAACATGTGATTTGTTTCTGGTCTGGGTAACTCTTCATGCAGTTGGGCTCATGCTCAGCACTGTAGAGCAGATTAGGAACTGGGGAGGTTGTATGAATCATAACCTGAGTTGTTTCAATTTCCATAGTCACTTGGAATTATCTTTATCACAGAACTAAAAATCTAATTTTAGAATTCCACACAAACTATCAGCAGTAGGTGCTAAATTTAGCAGAACTAAACACAAGTCAGTATCTGCTGAAACTTGGATTCATCACGCAGCCCTGCACAGTTGCTTTCATCTTACCTCTAAGTATAGAGCTCCAGTCTTTAAATGGGATTTTTTTAAAGGAACAGACAGTTGTGACATGCTGGAGTAGGTTATCAAGAGGAAACTCTTTTCATATTTATCTTTACCTCTTGTAGCTGGGGGTTCTGTTGCTTCCCCTGCCTTATTAAACATCCCATAAGAGCTCTTTCATTTTCTGGTTTCTTCCCTACTGGAATCAGGCAGGAAGCCAGTTTTGCACAGCTGAACTCATGGTAAACATATTTACAGTCAGGCTTAGCTGTAAATCTAATGGGCTTACTAAGAATTGCTGGTGTGTTTGGTTGGTGGGTTAGGGGGGTTTTTTTGTTTATAAATCAAAGGTTATTTTCATTCCAGGAAAAAACTTTCCAAATTTAAGCTTTTATTATGCACTATTTTTTCAGGTTTTGACAGAGCAAAGCACATTTTTCGAGTGTTCTCTTAATTAAGTGCTACAATTTTTTCTAAACAAAACTGCTTCTCAGAAATGAGAACCTTTAATGAAGTGGAGTTAGTGGAAGTAAAATCAGTGTTGAGCCTTGCAAACATTGCATTTTTGTGACAGTGTCACATGTTTGTATGGTGTTGTCAGACTAAGTGTTGGGACTCAATCTTGTAGAAAACCAGTGTTCAAAACTGGGCTCTTTCCCCTGCACTGGTCAACTTTCTGCATTTCCAGGTTGCTTTTCCAGCCCTCCTCCTGGATCCTGATCCTTCAGGATTCCTGCCACTAGATGCCACTTTCTGTTTCTCCTTAAACTGATGGCACCAGGGGTGCTTCTTTCTCTCTTAGAGTTTCACTTTTGGTCAGGGAGCAGTGATTCCAGCAATAGCTGGCATTAAAGTTTCTGTTTTAAAGTACAAAGCAGGAACAGGACTAAAAAGGAGTGTCAGACAAGCAAATTTAATCTCTCTACCCCTTTATGCCTGAAATTCAAACATTCTAGAGCAGCTGGTTCTGTCAGTGTAACAGGATACTGACCCAGCTAGGTAGAGCATTTCATTTGCAAGATTCCCTTTTTTATATAGAAGCAAATCAGCTTAAGTGTGGCTAGATGGTTGAAAGAGCTGCTGCAGTGGGTATTTTCTCCTTGGTACGTAGCTTTGCCTATTGCTGCTGTTTCACACACCAGAAATTGTCAGCAATATCTGTATTGTATCATGTCAAAAGATTTTACTGGTACTTTTCAGTTTTGGAGAGGATTTGAAATGGAAATGATGCTCCCATATCTAGTCAAAGTTTTTTATTTGTAAAAAGCTTGTTTTCCTTAGAGTATTTCAGGAGTTACCAAATATTAAAAGTGCAAATTGACTCTAATGTTGGTTATCTTCGACATGTGAGGGAACAGTGACAGTGAGCTGTTCCTGGATATTCCATCTTGGATTGGGCTGTGATTTGTGCAAATCACTGTAAGGAAAAAAGAGCAGCCAGTACACAATTACTGTAGGGTTAAGGTATGTAGAGCGTGTGAGAGGTTGTGCACAAAGCTGTGAGCAAAACCTCTCTGTATATTGCCTTCTCTGCAAAGTTGCTTTGATTTCCTGCCAGCATCACCTGTTAAGATCCTGATACTAAACACTAAAAATAAATCCCTGTGTGCACTTTTATGATCGTGATTGTGTAACAAATCTAAATTTCCCCAAGTATCTATTTTTAGCGTGTCTCTGGTAAACCTCCACAGCTCACCCCGTGACAAACAATGTACTATAATTGTGGTTCCAGTTGTTCAGCAGTAAAACTGTCATAATTAGAAGCTTTAATCATAAATCTTTGTGATGCAGGAGCTTGGGGTGAGTACCAATGCAAACTACAAGATAACATTCATGCTGGACAGTGCTGCCATGATAACAGTGCACACTCCTCGGAGAGGACTAATAGATGTAAGTACCAATTTTCCTCTTAATCTTTTTCTACAGTCTCCTGGCATTTTATCACACCCCTTCAAAATATTCACCAAAAACAGTTGTTCTAGAGTTTTCATGCAAGAAAACTGCAAGAATCTTGGAAACACAGATTATTTTTTTCCTACTGAAGACTCTATTAGTGTTTTGAGTGGTGTATTTACATGTCACAGCTTTCAAATCGAACAGTAGGTAACTGTTGCAAGAAAACTTGGTACCAACAAGTACCAACAGAAAGGTTTTCCTTACTGTGGGGGGGATTTATGTTATATTATTTCACATGTCTTCCTTTGTTAAAGCCAAACTACCTGCTAATGGTAAAGCAAAAGAATACAAGTGTCCATCCAAGTTTGGACTCAGGTTCCTAGAGATGATATTTTCATTTCCTGCATATGATCTGATTTACCTCACATACCTTATATTGTGTTGTATTTGCAGGTGAAGCCTCTTGGTGTTATCTGGGGGAAGTTTTCAGAGTATTACAGCAAAAAAAATACTATTATGTTTGATGATATTGGCCGAAACTTCCTGATGAACCCACAAAATGGACTCAAGGTAATGTAAACTGGAATTTTCATTTATTATTACTTTTTCTTGATACTTCAAGTAGTACTTTCTCCTACTTGTTTTCTGTAGCATAAAGAAAGGTTATTCTTAACCAGCAAAGGTGCATATTTTATGACATCTTTTAATTTACAGTGCCATTTGTCTGGCTTAGTATTTCCTTAATAGTACTATCAAAATAAACCTTTTGTTGCTATTAAGTGAGTGTTTAAGAAATTACCAAAATTAATGAAATTGTTATTTACGCTTAAGTTGTACCTGCAAGCTGTAATCAAACTGGGCATTGCTGACAGGCACCATTGAAATATGTGATGTTCAATCTCCAGAGTGGTCATATTCAAAAATAAGTCAAATAAGAAGTGGCTGTACTTCATGATAGTATGACAGGATAATCACAAGTATTCTGTTATGAGAAATAATTAATACTTTGAGCCATTTTGACTAAAGAACAGCAAATATTTCATTTTATACAACTGCCAACCACTGCGTGCTCTGTTATTACTGCTGGTGCTCAGTAAGAAGAATGCAACCTAAATTTCTACATATGGCAGAGCAGTGTGATACCAAAAGAACTTGCGCAAATCTCTCTGAAAAAGAAAAAGATGTTTTCAAGTGCAGAAATGCAAGGTGGTGTCTCTTTGAAAGTATCCATGATGTGGAGTGCAGTTGATGAGATCTAACAAGATGATCTTAACTGGAAGGAGAATCAGGAATAACAAAGAACTTTGTTATAAACCCTGGGAGGGGTTTATCCAGAGAGGTCCCTCTAGCTCAGATTGGAAAGATGTTTGTCAAAATGTTGTTAACAGCTGCAGACAAGAGCACTGAGTCACCAAAACAGGGCCCAGGTATAATGTATTCCAAGCTTAAAGCAGTTGTCAGACAAGCTTTGCTTCTGACATCTCTTCACGACAGCTCTGGTTGTAGTCAAAGGCTTTTTGCTGAAAAAACACATCTGGTTCCAACAATGCCACACAACTCAGAACGCAGAGCTGAAAACCTCTCCTGCAAAAATCTCTGTGAAATCAATTAGAAAATGTGGCTGTCCATTCCAGATCATTTTATCAGTCTGTCTGGGAGGGGAAGGCTTGAAGAAGTGCAAGAGAAAAGAAATTTTTTCCTAGTTGGTGCAAGGTAAAAACCTCTCAGTCCACTTTGCATGAACAGGACAAATTGGATCTGGAACAGGTTTTTCTTCCTCTTACCTGTGAAAAGTTATAAATTGTCATAGTACTGAAAATATATTTTAATCAGGTGATAAATGATAGAGAATCTAAAGCATTTTTTCTTTCTCTGAGCAAATAGTTATACCCGTTTTATTTCTTTTGTATAGATAAGGCCTTTTATGAAAGCACATTTAAATCGGGATAAAGACAAGGAGCTTCTAAAACTCACCCAATACCTCAAAGAAATAGCAAAATTAGATGACTTTTTGGAGCTGAATCACAAACATTGGGAAAGGTAAGAACAAACTCAAAATTCTTGCTTCCTTCTGTCCCTGACCCCAGTGTTTTGCTTGAAGTTGTCTCTACAAACACCAGAAACAATGGAACCAATGAATTTTGAAATCACTTACAGTTATAAAGGTCCTTTAGTTTGAGGAGAATTTTAATAGGGCTCTAGTGTTGGGGCAGCTTCCCTAAAATGCTAAGATTTTGACAGAATGCATCGTGGTTTCATGCTTCTCCAATATTCAGCACTGCCAACTATGCAATTATGCATCCTTAAAGAAAAATAATTTTGAAGGAACGTGGTCCCTGGAAACCTGTTTCTTTCCACTCCAGCAAAGTTAGGCTGTGGGTTCAGATCCCAAATCCTTTGTTTTAAGGTAACTTTTTCTAGAAGTTACTTGAAAGCTTTGTGGTGTTAGTGTAGTTCTCAGGCACCATCCAGGTTGGGTGGTATTGCAGGATGCATCAGCTCCATGTTACTGTCTTAGGAACAAGAGTTTTCCAAGTGCTCAGGGCACTGGTAGCATCCTAATTCATGCTAGAAAATCATTAACTGAAGGGCTTGAGCAAAATTCATCTTGGTTTTATGCAACAGCCAGAGGCTGAATGTGAAGAAAAGCTGTTGGAAAATCACTCATTCGGTGCCTAAGAAAAGCAGCCTTGCATGCTTGATACAATTTCTTTTTTCTTATTAGAACAGAAAGTGAAATGTTAAACCTTAAAAGCAATGAGATTCACTGGATATTTCACACTGTCAGTGAAATTGGTTGGATTCTTTCTCCCAGAGTATTCGCAAAGCCTTCACTCTCACACCACACAGCCAGATTGCTGCAGCTCTGGTGCTAAGAAAGCTCTGAGATCAGAACATAAGCAGTTCAGAGTCACACAGATTCTCCAGAGAAGCTGCTGCAGGGCTGTTCTTTTGAAGTTATGCTGGATCAGTTCATTACAGTCCTGAATTTATTTGAAGGAGTGCCATTACTAATGGGCCTTTTTATCTTAAAGGTTATAAAAGCCACTTTTCCAACTGATGTAATTTTCCATCCTCTTAGAATGAAACAGGTTTCCATTTCCGTCCTCCCTTTTGTTTAAAAAGCCTGATTGAGTCTAACTAAAAACATGACTTTGAATTACCGCAAGATAACGTGTCATGGATTGAAAGATGTTGAAATCAAATAAAAATCATAAGTGATATTGATTGCATTTCTGATTTTTGGTTATCAGCAGGAGGATTGTTACTGAGCAAAGAAAGCAGGGTCATACTTTGATCTTAAGATCCCCGGTATATTTATGCTTACCTCTTACTTGGTGAAAAACTGTATTTTTATTTCTTTCAGGTATCTTTCAAAGAAGCAAGGACAATAACACTAATAAAACTGTGTGGCACTGAATTGAAGGGAACATCACTAAGATCATTGGACTTTTCCTTGCTTTTGTGCTAGAGTATAATAGTGCTGGACACTGGACCCAATGCCAGAACGACTGCTAAACTTGGTCTTCCAGTTGGTTGGTTGTGGGTTTTTTAAAAGATCACAGCAATAAGCTCAAAGTGGGAGAAACAAGTCAGTTGCTTTTTCTTGCATTCAGTTCTGGTGTTACTTCTCAAAATACTTTCCTCTCCTTTGCTGCTGAAGTACAACCATAACCATCAAAGACCAAAACCATTCTGAGACTAGAAACAAAAATATTTAGACCAAAAAAGTTGATTAAAAAGCCAACCTTGGCAGTGTATGAATTGTATAAGTCCTCTATTCCCTCCATCTATAGAAACAGCCTCCCTCTCCCATTCCAGTATTTAAGTCTATAAATTACAAGTTGTCTAAGTTTGGTATGTATTAGTATGTCAGTGTTTCTCTGTGCAAGACAGTAAGATGGGGAAGTACCACCTCAGTGGCCAGTTTACCCCAGTGTGTGAACTTGTACTATAAAGCAGTGTTTACTGGAAAACAAAAGATTGAAATTTGAGGGAGAGAAACCCACTGTTACTTGGTCAGCGAAAAGCAGTCTGCCTGAAAAATCCCTGTATGTCAGATAAAGGGTTTAAACCTCAGATGGGAAAGTCACATTCCTAACAAAGCATGAACAAAACCCTTGTTCTCTTCTAGCTAAATCTTGTCAAAGTGCAAACACTGTGTTTAAATACAATATTCAGCCATACTGTTCTTAAAATATCATTTACTTGCGCTGCTTATGCCTGCACTATAGAAGTGTGATGTGACTGCTGTTTGGCATTTCCAACACGTGCATTATGCAGTTCATGGATTTGAAAGAAGACTGACCCTTTCAAATAAAAAATGGTATATATTGTTCTTAAGGAACTATAGCAGTTGTGTAAATAATAAATACCTTTTTCATACTTTGTGTCCCATGCTGCCTTCAGTGTTTAGCTTGCATAACAGAGGAACCATCGGTAATATTAATTGGCGGGGAGGGGGTTGGAGGATTTGTTTGGATTCCAGCGACACCGGGTTTGCATCAGGAGTTGAGTAAGAGCCTGGAATGTGCCTCTGTGGATTAGGGAAGTGGTGCAGCACCAGGCTGGCCAGGAAAGGAGCCCTGGCAGCTCATGTCAGGCTGTCAGCACAGCAGGCACAAATGAGCTGCTGGGACGAGCAGGTGAGGCTCCAGCTCAGTGACCTGTCAGAAAATATCCAGGTCCTTGTCCAGGGCTCTGTGTG
This sequence comes from Picathartes gymnocephalus, assembly GCA_013390045.1. NCBI lineage: Eukaryota > Metazoa > Chordata > Aves > Passeriformes > Picathartidae > Picathartes > Picathartes gymnocephalus. The sequence continues at coordinate 37,028 of WEKY01030210.1, forward strand.
CATTAGTGCCACCCCCAGCTGCCTTTGAAATGAGCAAACCAGAAACCCGATGCATAAAAGTGGTGGTTTAGGTAAGTATGGAGGGTGAAGATCTGCAGTTCTGTGTCCTAGAGCCGATTCCTGATCGAGGAGCTGCCTGACCCCTGTGCAGACAGCACAGGGAGGATCCCTGAGCTTGGAACAGTAATCCTGTCCTGGAAAAGCTGCAGCAGCAGAGATCATGGAATGTAGGACTGGTGTATGGTGCACTGGAATTCCTTTGACTTTAAACAGTGGAAAGAAGTCAAGGCATTGCAGTTAAATCAGCTGTGGAATTTGTGCTGGACAAAGAGAAAACCAAACCAAGGGGATGTATTTAAACATGTGCCTGTACTTTTTTGCTCCAAGTTGGCCTACAAACAGAAGGTTTGCAGTGAACGAACAATACTAATTCGTTTTGCTTTATACAAGGAACATTTAAAAAATCAGTCTTGATTTTATTTCAGTGACATGGGGCTTTTGTCCCAGAATTTGAGAGTATTCATTGATCTGAAGGAGGTGTGCACTCCCATTTCAAATATTTTATAAGCTGAGCTGTAGCATGTGAGTGTGATCTCAATGTGATGGTAACACAGAGCTGTTGCTGACAAGTTGTTATGTCTTTTATGACTAATATCATTTCCCTTACCATATTTTCTATTTGAAGACTAGTCTTGCAGTTTGATTTGGTTAGCTTCTAAAAATGCTGCTGGGATTTACTTGGCTGAGACTTTTAAAATCATGAAGCTGTGGATAAGGCAAGCACAAGCCTGATGTTCAAATGACACAGCACAAGAATCAGGGGTCAGTGATGGGAGAGTGGCTTAAAAATGGTAAAAGCAGCAGGTAGACACCTGGATTTTGTTGCCATGGTTTGTTACAGAGGCAGGTGGCATCAGCAGATTCAGAAAGGAGTTAAGCATCTTCATGGAAAAGTCCACAGGCAGAAGCAAAAAGGAATACAAAGATCTAATAGCCTGTAATAAAAGAATTGGAGGAGGTCAGGAAGATGGGAGTGGGTCACATAGAGCAGCTCCTCACTGCGCTACTGGACTGCTCTGGGCTATCCCTACAATGTGACTGTGCCAAACTACCAGAGTAACTGCAAGGATAAATGGGTAGTTTTTCTGCTTAGCCCCAGAACAGTGTATTTATTGCTCATAAACTAAGAGGAAAAACCTGTGCTGATTTTTGTTTCTCCTCTTCAATAGGGAAGGCAGTTTTGACCTACTTGTATTTCCAAAATGTAGTTAAGCCTGGAAAATAACTATGGACAGCAAAGGTTAAAGGTTTATTCCCTGCTAACATTTACTTTCCATTTAGATTGTATTGAGGTGCCTGAGAAGTATTTGATTAATGGCTTTCACTATCTCTATTAAAAGAAATGGTATTACAGCATAATTAAAGAGAGGGAGCATGCAACTTAATTACAGAACTCATAATTTACCGTTCCGCAAAACTCTGGAGAAGCATTAAATGGAGTCTGAACTATTCCAAATATTTTCATGTGTCAGACACTGTCCCAGGCTCTCAGTACATGTCAAACATTTTGCATGTTGTTCTGTCTGATTATTCAGACCAGAAGAGACAGTCCATTTCCAAATGAAGTTATTTCAGTAAGCCCTGGAAATCTGACAACTGCAATGCCTCGCTGTGGCATGAATGCTCCTCACTGGAGGTACACGGAGTGACAGCTGAAGCCAGGAGCTGAACTGCAAATTCAGCCCCACAAATCTTGCTGCATGACTGTGAAATCCACAGCTAGTTGCCAATTTTTATTCCTGACTTGACATTCAACTGACAGCAAGTGGGTGCCAAAGGGTTTAAGACAATTTTCCACTCTGTCTGTTCAGGATGTATTTAGGACTGATGTGAGAAGTGCTGAATACTTGCTCCCAAGAAGACAAAGGCCAGGTAGAAACTGTATTTCAGAGGGTAAAGAAAAGCACAGAGTTTTCCCTATTCATTAAAGCTGCTTAAAACAAGAAATGCTGGGTGAAGAGGCAGAATCCTTGGACATTTCACTGTTGTCACTGCAGCAGTTGTGGCAGGTACTAGTGGATGTTAGCAACTGCTGCACCCAGTGTAGAGTGCCTGATGAAGTGCTTTGGCTGGGGGATTGACAGAGAAAAATTTGAGTGAAAAGAAAATGTTGAGGAAGAGAATAACACGACTAGAAGACAAAAATACTGCTCTATCCTGGAGAAGACAAGGGACATCTTGCAGGCATTTCAAGTGTCTTGTGTGAGCAATATTGGCAATATCTCGGTACCAGGGACTGCTGCTGACATCTGTGCTTTGAATGGGCTCTGCACAAGCAAGGACATGGTTTAGATATAAGCAACCTCAAAGATTCAACAAGAACTGCCTCATGGTGGGAGGTGAACAGCTCTGGTTAGGTTTTCCTAAAAGTGCTGAAAAGTGGCTCCGAGGGCTCACAGTGCCAAGTTTGACTCTCCTGGCTTTATCTGTTGCACTCAACCACTTTAGACCTGTATTTCCCAGCCCATCTATCATCCCCCATTATCCTTTAGATCACTGATAATCACACAAGGCCTCAAACTTACTCACGCTTCAGCCCTTTCCTGATGGTGTTTTATAATAGAGAACTTCAAAATGAACTATTTATATACTGATGAGCTTTCTCATACAGCCCTGAGCTTCATTACTTATGCTTATTTAGGAAGTTTTCTCATCTCTGGAGATCCTTTGTTGCCGCTTTGAGCACTTGGATGCTCACTTAGCTCTCAGGAGTCCGTGCTGAGCTTGGCCTGTGTCCTTGCCACACAGAGTCACATACAATGCCATGCCATTAATTTCTGTGTCTCTCCTGGCAAATAGTTTTCCCACCAATTCATTTTCTGTTCAGAATGGGTACAAGTCAAAGGGAGCTTGTTCTCAAATTGCATAATGCTCAGAGCACTACGGCTGGGCTGCTGGGCACAGTGAAAAGTGCATCATTAACACACCTTGAAAGTTTTTGTTGTGTTGTTTTTTCTTCTTTAAACTGCCTAGCTGGAATTGCACACCCACTCTGCTCACACCCCGCCGTTTGTCAAGGTGTTTATATATCAGAAAAGAGCAGCTTTTATCATTTATCACAGCAGGGGCCAGGTTTTGGCTGCAGCTCCTGCATGAAAGGGGACTGGGTGACCTGGAGCAGAGCCTGCACAGTCACTGCTGCTGAGCGATGTCCCCTCCTCCCCCTGCAGCACCCCAGAAGACTTTGACCTTGGTGTTTTGAAACACTAAGATTGCATCAGACTTTTAGTACTAAGTACCTGTGGTGTTAAAGCATTTGCTATTCAACTGTGGGAGCCTCATGCTTCACGATTTGTGCTGCTCTTGAGAGGAAAGCAAGTCAAACTCAGGACCAGAGCATCGAAGAAGTCATAGTTCCCTATAAATTCCCGAGTCAAACACCTCAGCCTTCAAGTCTGGTTGGGCTTTTCATCTCCAGCCTGTTCTACTTGCTGCAAGATCTACTTGCTGCTGGATTTTGAGCTGGACCTGTCATGCTCCTTCCAGAGCACAGAGCACAAGGCCAGACAGCTGGGCATGAGTGATGGTTCATAGGCTGGGCAATAAATTTGTTTAAATTGTTTCACCTTGGAAGAAAATGTCCACAGATGAATTAAAAAGTGTGTCAGTGCTGAGCTCGTTCAACAGTTCTACTTCTGAGCATGTTCTCATAGTAAAACTGTGGGTTCAAACCTCCTTCCCAGCTTTGTTTTTTCAATGCTCTATGATTTTCTTTCCCCTCACTTCTTAAAAGTTTCTTGCTGTGGGTGTGTTGTATCTTTCAATCTCTGTTTCATTGGCCCAGTGAGCTCCTGCTCCATGGCAGGGACTGTGCTGTGGCATGGGAATGACTCAGGGATTGGAGGAGCCTTGTGTGTGACTGATGAGCTACAAACCAAGAGCTCCACTAGCGAATATCCAACTTAATCCCTCAAGTGTTTTCCCCTAAGTTTGGGTCATCCTCGAAAAACAAATGGTTGCACAGTAAAAATATAGTAAATTGAACAAATTCTAGTAAAACTTTAAGACAGCCTAGGGCAAGATGAGGTGGCTCTAGAATTGTATTTTGCAACACTTACAATGGTTTATCCTATTTTCTCTATTCAGTTCACATTTCAGGACATGCAGGGGTGTGTGTGACATTTGTGAGCAGTGAAAACTGCATCAGTTTAGTGAGGGAACATGAAAAGAATTTCAAGCAGACACTTACACCGCAACTGATGCACTTTTGGGTCCCTCTGCTGTCCTAATGATGGATATTTCTTGAATCAGGACCAAAATGAGCACATTTTTGGAAAAGTTAAGTGTATTAAACTGCCTCAGAGATGAAAATGATAAAGTGATGTGGGATTTTTTTTTTAATCTGATTAATCCCTTACAGATGTGACTAGACAGAACAGGTATGTTGCAAAATCCTTTTCTATAACAAATGGTATTAAATTAAAAACAAAATTATCCGTGCCTAACACTTGAAGGAAATTCTGAGCTTCAGATACAGAGGGTTTGTAATTACACCTAGGCAATATCCCCACTCCCACAAATAGTAAATTATCTGAGATAAACACATTCAGAAGCTGTTAAGCTACTTTGGTTTGGATTTAGTGAGTAGCTGCAGCTGGAAGAAAGCAGGCAAATAATTGAAATTTCTGACTTCTTTAAACAGAAACAAAATACTGCATTTTGTATGTGCATTTCCGCTTTTAGGAAGTTCAGGTAGATTCAGTCCCACAACTAATCATATAGCATCATATAGCAAGACAGCACAGATGTGCCCCAAAAGCAAAAGGGCAAGGCTGGAGGGGAATCTGCAGGGGCTGCTCTCCTGCCTCCCCCCAGCCCCTGGCTGGGCTGAGAGGGCCATATCCACAGCCATGTCCCAGAGCAGAGTGCCCTGGACACCCATCTCCCCAAAAACACCATCTCTTCTGTCATCCCCACACCTGGTGTCAGAGACCTTCTATTGCTGGAGAAAAACCACGGCCACAGAACCACTCAGGCTGATCTTAAGGAAAGTCTTTGCTCATTTTGGTTCCCAGGCTCAGTGCTGAAGGCACTCAGCTTGGCCTATCCACAACACGAAAAATTCAAGCAACTCCTTTGGGATCAGCACTGCCCCTGAGGGCATAAAGAGCTTCCCACTGCCCAGTTTTCCTGCTTGCTGGCACGGCTTTACCATGAGGCTGCTCCTTTACCCCAGACATCCTCCCATTGATCCCGGACCAGTCCCTAAACCGTACATTCTCTCATTTTAAACATGAATCCCCACAGGGACAGTGTGGTTCTCCTATTTCCATCACCTTGCCAGCCTCCACAGCAACAAAGCCATGGCACAGCCAGGAAACTCAAGTGTTTTTCACTTCATTTTCGTGAAAGCACAATCAGCCAAGGAGTGTCCATTTGCTAAGGGCAGCGGTTAAGGCTCATCTCTAATTACACCTTGTGCTCCCTCCTGTCTCAACAGCATGGAGCTGCTTTTGAGGGGAGGTGAGGTTTGGCTGGTCAAAGCTGGGTGCTTGACCAGCGCACCCTGGCACAACTGGAGTAGCTGGAGGAGAGGAGCCCTGTGAAAGCAGGAATAGGGCTGTTATCAGAGCTTGGCAAGGAGGATGACAGAGCCGGCTCGATATCTGCCATCTGCCAGACTCCTGGAGCTACCAGGGCAACATTTGCAGGACGTGTCCCAGGGCTGATCAGAGTTACAAACAAAACAGGGCCTGGGGTTTAGTCCACTGGAACTGTTTGCCCCCTACCATACAACATCGTGCTGATTTTTTCAAACAACTTTGCTTTTCTGTCTCTGAGTTTTCTCAGCCTACTTCTTGAGTCGTGATTTGTCCTCAGATTAGAAGGGCTTATACTATATAAACGCACATTCAAATATATATTTATGTCAGGAGGTAGAAGTTTAGGTCTCACCTAATCATCACAGCCTAGGAGCTGAGGCTTTACGAGAAAAAAAAAAAACAACAAACATTTCACTGCTCCCAGCCTGGTGCCAGAACCACACTGAAGAGACACGATGGAAGCACCCGGTCTGTGGCAGCATCCAGTGTCCATCGGCAGTACTGCACGCTGCCCACGCCGGGCCTGGGCCATTCCCAGGGATTACCTGGAAACGCCACCTGGCTGTGCTGTCCCACAGCTGTTGCGCACAGGAGCAGCCGCTGGCTGTGTCTCCTTTCCCAGGAGGGAAATCCTGCACAGAGGCAGAACCCAAGCCTCAGGTGAGTTCAGCGAAAAGTGCAGCAAATGTGTCGCGCTCGGAGTCACAGCACTGACGCTAATTCTCAATATTTGCACCTGTCAGAGTAACCAAAAAGAGATACAGAGCTCGCTCACCTCAGCTGCATTCTCTGTCCTCAGGCTTCTTCCTCCAGGGTCTGCAGGGGAGGTGAGCAATGCCCTGTGGGAAGAGAGGGGGCTGAGTACACTCAGGCCAAGAAAGTCATCGCCTTTTACCCGTTACACGAAGGAGACTGCGCCCTGTGCCGGAGCTTTTTGATGGGAGGTGATGGATCCTGCCCGAGCCGAGCCCTAGGACCGCTAAAATTGCATTTTGCTCATTTTCGCAGGGCTTTCTCCCAAAAATCGGCACAAGGCAGGACTTTAGGGCTCGTCTCCAAAACGGGACCCGTTCCCAGTTCCCGGCGGTCACCAGAGGGAGCCCAATGCCCGGGAACGGAGCATCCTGCGGGGACAGGGGAAGGCGCAGGTGACCTCCTGCAGCCTCTCCTGACTCCTCCCTAATGGGTCATCACCACAACCAGACAAAATCGGAGCCCCCGCTGGCCGGGTGTAACTGTGCATGAGCATTTAGGGCACGTCTAAAATCGGAGGATGTGTTTACATCAGCTCCCAGGCAGTGATGGCTTTATCACAGGTCACTCCCCAAAATCACCCTGCCAAAGAAAGGCACAACATTCCTTGGCAAGGCCAGAAGTGTCAGAGCCAGCTCATGCCACGGTAGCAACAGTTCTGTTCACTCACAGTTAATTGAGCAATTTTATATTCAAAAGGGGAAGGGCATCCCTCAGCCCCAGCAGAAGCTCAGTTTTGACCTTATCCTTCAACTCCTGATTGAAGCTCTGCCAAAGCCCTGCTGTCTCCAGAATCTGAGGAATGCACCTTCTTGAAGTCCTTGTCCCTCACTGTCCCACGAGTGGCAAAGGCAAAAGGTGCCTTGGAGCACCACCTCATCTGGAGCTTTGAAACAAGCAGCTCTTCCTGTGACACCTGCATTTCTATAGGGGTAAATCTTATTCCTCCCCATTCTTCCTTTCTGTATTGGGGTAATCCTTGTCCTCCACAATCTCTAAGCCTTCCCCAGCATTTTTAGAGCTGCCTTATAGGACACCTACACCAGGCACAATTATTGCAGCTGCCTCTGTGAGAAGCTCCTAAACTACACTGTTTATTTCAGGGGGAAAAAACAAACAACCCACCCACAAAAGCAAGTAACAAACCAACAAAACCCCCACCAACTCCCAAAAAACAAACACCAACACTCACACCCCTAAGCAAACTTCTCACCTTTTCTTTGCTCTGCAGTCCATGAAAAGACAAATCCTTCCCCTGGGCTCCTATTTAAGCCCTTCAGCTGGGATAAGGATGGAGGGAACTGATTGTTGTTGGCTGATTCCCAACATCTGGGAGCCCTTACACCCCAGGGCAGACTCAGCTGTTCTCTAATCCATAATGAACCAAATACACTCTGACATTCTCCTGCTGGTCCCTGCAAATGTCACCATCTACATCATTTCAGCTCCCTGAAACACTCCTACAGCTCTCCCACCTGCTCCTTGAACAATCCTTCTCCCTGTCCCCATGGCTCAGAATCCCCTCTGCTATTCAGTTTTGGGCCCTGCCCCAAAAATAAGAAAGGCAGTGGAAAACTGAAGTGAAAAACCACCAAGAGGGTTGGGAGCTGGAGCATTTGCTTGGTGAGGGGAGGCAGAGGGAGGTGGGGTCACTCAGCCTGGTGAGAAGATTTCAGGGGAATATAACAGCAATGACCAGTACAAAAGCAGGTTCCTGAGCAGGTGGATTCAGACTCTTCATAGTGGTACATGGTTTGAAGATGAGGTAGTTGAAAGAAAAGATGTTGAAATTGGATACAAGGGAAAAATTCTTTACCATAGTGACAGCCAAACCCTTCGACAGACAGCCCGAGGAGATTGCACATCCACCTTTATGGGCTCTCAGTGCTAAACTGGGTAGAGCCCTGAGGAACCTGATAAGATCTCAGCACTAACCCTGCCATGAGCTGGAGGTTGGACCAAAGTCCTTTCCAAGCTGATCCAGCCTGCTCCTGTTTGCGAAAAGAGGGTGAACCGGAATGATAACCAAGGCCAGAGCTTCCTCCCCAGCAGGGTTGTGGGAACCCTGCAGTCAGCACCACCACCCTTGGATCATCCCATGGCAGCTTGAAAAGCCTTGTCAAACGCTGTGAATGTCAAGGGAAAAAAGTAGGGCAAAGGATTCAACTGAGTTGTGACAGTGCCACGTGCCTGTGCTGGGGGAGGAGGAGGAAGCAGTTGAGCTCACAAGTTAAATGGGCCAAGAGCCTGGACACAAGAAAGGATCAACTTCATCACCAGCAGAGTGAAGGTGTGGGAGGGAAATATCATCCTTCCCCTGCCATGGGCATGGCCTGGTCACAGGAGGGTGCTCAGCTGTGAGCTGTGAGACCATGCACAGATTTCATTCCGATTGTATTTTAACTGGTGAGGGGACTGGGTGAGATGTGGGGAGAACCTGGCCCTCATTCTACTGCAAGGGGTGGCTCCCACCCCAGCCTCTACCCCTTCCTTCCCAGGGAGAGAAAGAGCTGTGAAGATGCTCATGTTATCTAAGAGAGATCTCAAATGTATCATGACCCACTCACCTTTCAAAGCTGTCAAAAAAAACCTCAAAAAACAACAACTCAACCAAACAGTCCAAACCCAACACAACTTAAAAGGTGTAGGAAGAAAATCAAGGGAAAACAGTGGCTGAAGGTTTGATTACTGTTTTGGTGTGTGTTTCTGGGGAGGCAGCCAGACACAGATGGGAGCTCAGGGTGGACAGCCTGTGGCCACTGCTGCCCTGCCCCAGGGATCCAGCAGCCCCACTGGGAAGGTGAATCCAGCACTCCAAAACTAAGAGTGAATACACCTGGCACCAGCAAAGCATCCCTTCCATCCTGGTTACCTGGAGCCATATCCCTGCCCAGCTGGAAGGATGGATCACAACAGAAGTGGCTTTTGCTGGAGCACTGCCTTTCTTGGCCTCTCCTGGGGACAACACTTTGGGTAGTTCCCCCAAGTGAGCAAAATCATTTCCTCAAAGCAGATTACTCCCACTCTCCACTTCCCTGGCACAGGTAGAGGAGATGGTATTTGGGTCTGTAAGGTACGGAGGTGTTTTATTTGCTATTTTCTCTGAAAAAAACAAAACACAGGATGGTTATTAAACATCTGTTTATATTTCTGTTATTTCTGTTCTCTTGTGATTTGTCCTTGTTATCTCAGCCCACAGATTAAAAAGGATTAAATATGGCAATATGCTGTGAGAATTTTAGAGCCACTGAGGGCCATCAGGCTTAAAGATGCCCCGTTGCCTTCTCTTATTAAAATGTCATTTTCCACCCACCAAAAATGGGGTCTTTTTGCTCCTCTCCTCTGAACATGGTGCTGGTCCAGTGCCACACAATGTAACAGAATCATCACAGGATAACTTAGCTAGGAGAAGTCATGGAGGTCATCCTGCTCCAAGCTGGAGGATTGATGAGGAAAGGCACTGTCCCAATGTGTCCCTCATGACCACTTGTGCATCTTGCTCCCCTCCATCCTGCCCATGCTCTGGATGTCCTATAGAGTTTAATAACATAACCTCTGAATTTAAAACCAACCAAGGGCCCAGGCTGTACAGCTGGGCCACAGAGAGGGTTGGTCTGCTTCATAGAAGAGGTGGCAGATTTTGCAAGAATCCAGAAGGCTGGGATGGGAAAAACGTCAGGATCAAAGGCAGCTGGTGTGAGAGAAGCTCCAAACCAGCTCCAACACAAAGCTTTGCCTGTGCAGCTCAACCACTGGCTGCCTGCCTGGGAAGTTACCAAATGACAAAGGATTTGCCAGAATTGGGTTATGTGGATTACCAGAGGAGAAGCTGGTATTAGGTGTGCTGAGCACCTTGCTGAGGCCTCTCTTTTTAGGCACTGTGCCCCAGTTGAGTTCAAAGCAGGGATTGTGGCAGAAGAGGCAAACGCTCAAGCTCTGTCCAAACAAGGTCCAGAGGTTTAGGTGCTCAGCATTTAGGTGCTTGCAAAAGATGTTGACCCCTGAGGCTCATGATTAAAGCTCCCTTTGAAAGTTAAGTGTTTAACATGAAGGAGCTGCTGTCCAATTGATCTACTGCCAATGTTTTAACAAGAGGATGCCACAAGTATTTCCCTGTGAGAGTTTTGCACAGCGAAAGGGGAGAGACTGTAATATTACTTTTCTTGTAGGGGGGTTTGTCAGCCAGAGTCAAGAAGAGAGAGGGCAGTAGTGGGAAAAGTGAAGAAAGGAATGAAGTTTATGTATATTAAAAATTGTAAATAAATGCAAGCATGTGTGCCTGGAAAATCAAGGTCTGTGTATGATTCAGAGATAATTTATCCTAGAGAAGGGGAGAGTAAACCCACAACTCTTCTGCTCCAGGGAATATTTTTTTTTAAATTATTGACAATTTATGCAATCTGGCGCTCTTCTAAATATAATTTTATTAGCATGAGAAACCACTTGGCAGCAGGAAACTAATGCTGGTGAGTTCACAGTTTTCAAGACAAAGCGTTCTCTTAGAGAGAAGAAGGAAAAAGACTGATTTGGGAAGAAGAGCCTTGCAGCTTCTGCCTAAAACCAGCCTCCACCTGCCATCTTCTGGGTGCAGGCTTAAATGGAGCAATATTCCCTACCCTCGGCTTGTTTGTCTCTGCTTTCCAAAGGAGATGAGGCATCTGCAGTCACGCTGTTCATCAGCTCTCCCGTCACCCTCCCACAATAACCCCTGAGAGAGAAGGAACACGGCTATGGAGGCTGGGGAGGGAACGGAGGCTCCCGCTGTCACCCACCCCTGGGATGGGCAGAGTGGGGCAGGAGCAGCTTTGGGCTGCCCAGCGTGTGCCAATTTGCCAGGCAGGACGGGACAGAGGAGCTGTGGCTGGTGGGGACAGGAGGACACAGCCCAGGGGAGCCGTGGGAATCGCCTTTCTTCCCAGGAGGAGAGTGATGCAACAGCACGGGAGAGCAAAGCCACGCATCAGGCTCCAGCACGGCTGGATCAAAGCGTTTTTCTGGGTATTATGGAAAAAAGAATCCAGCCAAGGAATCGTGCTGAGTTTTATTTTATTGGGCAGAGACAGCAGAGGGAGGACGGGCTGCTCCCGTGTCCGCGGCCGACGGCGGCTCAGCTCCTGCTGCTCGGTCACAGCGAGGGCTCAGCATTTCCCCAGGTGCTTCAATCTTATTTTCCCTCCACTTCTCCTGTAAAAGGTGGGAGACAGACTTAGACCAAGCAGCAAATGACAGACACGTCAGTGTGGGACAGAGCTCATCCATCCCAACAGGCCTGACTTGTGCCACTGTAAGTCCCTGCTACCTCACAAGGAACCTCCAGCCATTTTCTCCTCTCCTTTTTCTTCTCAGATTCCCCCTAGGATAAGGCACAGGATGTAAGGACTGCTAAGGCAAAAACATTTTGCAAGTACATTCCATCCATCAGGGATGGCTCATGTTGCATCTCCTTTAAAAGGTGGCAGAGCTCAGGAAAAGGAGAGACATCCTGTTCTTCCTCTGAGATCTTGTGTCTTGTTCCACAAAGTTCATTCAGACTTTTCAGGAATAACTTGGCGTGGCTCAGCTCCCACATTCCTCCAGGCACTTCTCAGTACCCAGGAGTGTGGGCAGTGAGAGCTGCAGCCTGTGGCACATAGTGGGAATTGTGCATCAATTTAGTGCGTGAGGAAGGTACAGGCAGGATGCATTTGCCTCCCAGGCCCTGTGCTGCCTCTCAGCATGGCAACCAGCAGCCTGCAACACCCAGAAATGAATTAAAATTAACTTGTAGCTACGCAGCTCTGCTCCAAGGAGCAAACATTCCACTTGGCACACTTCGGAGGCTGGTCCATACAAGAGGAGCAGCCTGGGTGCAGGGCCTCCCCTCCATGAAGAACATCATTAGATCCATGGAAATGAAGGCAAAGCCTGCTGTTTCAGTCCCCCCAGGGTCACTTACAGCACAGCCTTGCAGAAGGCACACTTGTTCCCATACGTGACGCCATCCGTGCCGCAGTGAGGGTTGGACTCCCTCGTGCAGTACACACTTCTGTTTAGGAACTCTCTACAAATCTGCACAAGGAATAATAATAAAAACCCCCTTTCAGGACCCCCATACTCTTTGTTTCACTTTCCAAATCGTACACAAGGTCATTAATGTAACGCTTTTTCTGACAGGTGCTGACACTGCCTATTTTCCGACAGAAAAAGCCCTCTCAGAAATGAGCAGAAGCCGTGTTTCAGGGGAATTTTGGCCCCGTGTTTGAGGAGGGAAATTGTAGTCACCTGGGAGAAGTCTTGATCTCCCAACAACAGGAGTGGATTAGCCTAGGCATGCATGAGAAGAGTCAGCACTGATGCTCTGTCAGGCACTTGGAGCTGAGCTACCTCCCTGCTGCATGACTTCAAGTATCTTGCGAAACCCTGCACTCAGCTTGGTGCTTGCTGAGCTCCTGCTTTGCTGGAGGAAGGAGGGGAAAACTGTAGGGAAATCACCTGGGGAATTAAAAACGATGCCCAGGAAGTGTGCAGGTATTTTGTCTCTCTACAAGTCCCAGTGATGAACAATATTTGGGGGAATAGAACACTCAATAATCCATTTTCTTCATGAGAAGGTTGGACAGTGAAGCCAACTCAAAAGTGGTGCAGCACATAAACACCCCCTGTGCAAGCACCCCGGACCTAACCATGGGAAGCATTTGCTAAATCAACAATTTATTTCTCTGCTCTACCTGCTAATGTGGCCACACAACATCCCCCAGGTAGCAGTGAACTCCCCAGCACGGGGAATCCTTGGAAGGACCCACCTGCTCCCAGCAGACATTAAAAACTGTTTACCCAGCACCAAGATTTTGGTTATAAAAACATTCCTCCAAAGTGAAACGCCATGACTGGATGTGGCACTCAGTGCTATGGTTTTGTTGGCAAGGTGGTGATCAGTCAAAGGTTGGATTCGATGATCTTGGAGGTCTTTTCCAACAGTAATGATTCCATGGTTCTATTAAATGCAGATTCAGCAAGCAGAAACAGCAGCACTAACCTCTTCAATCTCCTGACCTGCTACATCAGGAACTAAAAGAAAGAAAAAAAAAAAAGAAACAAAAAACCAAATAAAAACCAGACAGATTTTACACGTCAGCATTGCTTTCTGATAAAACCTGAGCTAAATTCATAAACCTTCTATGCAAACCACGGTGAAACACACTCCAGGTTTTTCCTACTCCGTCGTCCCGCACAGGGGAAGAGGGGGCAGGAAATAGATTATCTGAATTGCTTTTCAGTATTTTCCTATTTTGAAAAAATACTACTAAAATACCATGTAATCATTCATTCAGCTGCTAACTACACCTCAGACACATAACCCAATCTCCTGGAAGGCAGCCACTCGTGGGGAAGCAAGCTGCCATATCGGATGTGGAACCGTGCTCCCAGAGCTTTTAAACCCATGTTGGCTTTTAAGGCTTTTAGGCTCCTGCACCTCTGAACAATGCAAGTGGCTGGTGCTGCTGACACAAGGGGACTGTGGAGAAGGAGATCCCGTGCTTGGGTTCAAGCACAGCCCAGGGACCCTCCCAGGACAGGCTGAGCCAGGGTGAGATACAAAGAGACGTCATGGGGTGACAGAGAGCAGAACAGGCAGTGCCAGTCAGAACCAGCCCAAAAATCCCCTCTGTAACCACAGGCTCTGGGCTTGGAGCTAATCAGTCCACGCTCTTCATGTTTCTTCCCTGCAAAGCCAGCAGGCAGGCGTGTAGGTTGAGTCAGAGCTGTGAAACGGGACGACCCTGTCATGTCTCTAAGGGGGAGCCTGACACTCCAGGGTGGGTTGAATGCAGATCTGCAGAATCTGGGTCACAGCAGAGTGGGACCGATACCCAGCGTTTGGTGAGGCTGTACCTGCTGCTCAGCTGGGTCACTGCCAGCTGTGGTGCTGCTCAGGTGGCTCTGGGCAGGAGGTGGAATGACCCTGTCCTACACTCATCCCTCCCCAGTGGAAATCCCACCCAACCCTCAGCTCAACCCTCATCCATCAACCCTTCCTCCTTCTTTTGCTATTTCTGTTGCCCTTTGGCATTTTCTCCTGGTGCTGGCACACTTACCCTGTCCTCAGGTTTGGCTAGGCTGCCTTAATGTTGAAGGCACTGGTATGGCTATCTGCATATTATTTACAAAACAGCTCATTAAATAGTTTTTATAAATATTACATGCAGTTACAGAAGAACTTGTGATGATGCCTCTTGACATCTGTTCATTTTACAGGAGATCACAGGGTTTGCTGCTATTCTGCCCGGCCTTGGAAGGAAGCATCGGCCTTCTGACGGAACCCAGTCCCAATTAAGACTCAATTAGAGACAGATGAATATTTCATAATGAATAATGTGTACAAAGCAATTCACCTCTTCTCCATGCACAGCTTGCCATTTTCTCAAGTGTCTTCTTTATTCAAATTATTCACAGAAAAACAAGTATAAATAATTCTTGTTCCACATATTCTTCAATAACTGTTGCCACACACCTTGCAGAGCTGGGTCAGCTGGACTCAAGTAATTGGTAACACTGACATGATCTACAGGTTCACAAATCATCACTCAGCTTCCCCACATCATCACAGAGATGTGTAAATCTCCAGATAAATAGCTGCTGGATCCTTTTAATTTGCCCTCTTTGTTCTGACTCCTTGAGGACATTTGAATTTAATTTTCAAGCTTTTCTCTGCAACATCAATGAAAGCTAAAATTTTCATCTAATTATGTCTCCACATCTCCAAGGAAAACACCAAATACCAGGATGCTTAGGATCAAAACAAGAGGAGATGACCTGGAGCTGAGCGAGTTTCTTCTCTAACTGGTTCAGCAAAACTCTCCAGCGATCATTTGTACCAAAAATTCGTAATTACACTCTGCTTTGGTATATTTGCTGAAGAAATGCTCAGAATTTGCTCACTCTGTCTCCCAGTGGCACCTCCACTGCATTATCCACTGCAGAGGCACACGAGGAGTGGAAATATGTCACATGAGTGAGCAAGTCCTGCAGATATTTTCTACTTGCTCAGCTTTATCTTCAAGCCTGTCAGCCGGTGATCAAGACTCTCCAAAATTTCTTGTCAGGAGAGGTTTTGGTGTTTGTTTTTCTTTTCTAGGCTAGGGAAAAGATCACTTACCCGAGAAGAAAGAGAGCAGCAGCAGGCTGAGAAGCACAAAGGCACCTGTAGCCCTCATGCTGCAGGGAGCTCTTTAGTCCAAGCCAAGGTTGGAGCAGGAGGTGTTGTCTCAGTCCCAGAGCCCACAGTGTGCACACGGAGCTGCCTTTCTGTGTATTTATGTGCCTGTCCATAGCTGTCCTCACTCCCCACCTTAATTGTGAGAACTTCTCCACTTGGTTTCTAAAGCCATTATTGGTCCTGGCCAATTTATGGTGCTTTAAGGAATGTTGCCCTGTCCACATCAAACCTAGAAAAGGATAATTATATGAGTGACAGACGTGCTTGTAATATAATTATTTTTTTTTTTTTTCAAAATAGTCACAGGATTCTCACAAGGGTGAATTTCCAAAGCGGTGATTCATCGGGGAAGCTGGTAATTTTCTTTCTCTGGGCCCTCTCTGAATGCCAGCATCGAGGCTCTGAGAGCGGCGTGATGACACTCACTAGACATTACGAAATAAATCACAGCATGAGAATGTGTTGTCTGTGAAACCAATTATACGTTGTTCCCTGGCTATTTTTGAGGATGGTTCTAAATTTGTGGAGCTGGGGTGGAGAAGCGCTGGGCTGTGACATGCTCTCCTCGCTGTGTGCACAGTCCCAGATAGGACTGCTGACTCTCCTCCCTGAACTATTTAAACTCTAGCTGTCAATGTTTTCCCAGTTTTTCACATTCACAAACATATGTTAGGGCTCTGCTCCCACCGCAAGTGGCAGCGAAGGGAATTTGATGGGGAATTGGCAGATCCGAGCTCTATTTCCAGCTGAGGCTCTGCAAGGATTTGTGTTCAGCTGCACCATTCGCCAAACACCTCTCCAGATAAGAATAAGCTTAAATTTTAGTATGTTTTCCTGAGGAGAAAAGGCTTAGGAGAGGAATGTGTGTAGATATATCTGGGTTCTAGTTCCCCCAGTGAATTTTGAATATGCAACTCGTTCCAGCCAAATTTTACACAGGAGTGGAAAAAAAAAAAAAAAGATCACATTTTTATACATTTTTCTAGCAACAGAGCAAAGATGCTACCAGCATCCCAAGCCAGCAAGGGAGAGAGCTTCTGCAGGAGAGCAACGCTATGGGCACCCTACACCTGGGGAAGCATTTCAGCTTGCCAGACATCTTAAAACCCGCACCGTGGCAGAGAAACCGTGACTGACAGGCGAATCCTCAGCTGTCTATTAAGGGTGATCTCACGACGCAGCCTCTCGTGTAATTTAGTTATCAAACCCGTCAGCCGCAGCGCCGTTCCCAGCCACGCTCAGTTCTGCCGCTCGCAGCACTCCTTGTTTGCCTTTTCTGCTTTCAGACACCTCTGCTCGCCACCACAGCCTCCATGCCTCAGCCCCTGCTCTGCCCGAACGTTTCGGTTGCTGCGGCACAGCTGGGCTGGCTCCAGCCTCAGCAAGTGCACGGCAGGGACCAACCCCTTCCAGGCTGAGCAGAGGAAAAGGCTGAATTACCAACCAGGGCATTATTATTGCCCATTTCCACTTCTTTGGGACACCTGACCAGTCAACTTGGTGGCAAAGGTGGGGGAATTCCATCCCTCTGACAGGCAGGGACAGAAGAAGGGCAACTGGACCTTGTTGTGCAGCCTAAGGGGTGGCTGGGCAGAGTCTTGCTGGTGTCGAGTTGAGTCTTAACCTGTACTGGGTCACTTTTTAGACTTAAATGCTACAAACCTTTCCATCTTCTAAAGGCCTTGCTAGAGGCTTTTGAGGCAGTTGGGACACAGCCATATACTCACCATTTGCCTCCCATTTTGCTGCAGGTGAGCAGCTCTTTTTTGGGCTTTTCCAAAGCCTTCTGAGCTCCTGAGCAGGTATCTGACTTCCTCAGGCACAAACTGCCACTGCAGAGGAGACTCATCGTAAGAACTTGCCGGACAATTTCCTGCTATGGCCAGAACTCCACTAGTCTGTGTCCACTGTGTAGAGCTCTTGTCCAACAAGAAATTATACTCAAACACATCCACTGGCTACTTTTGCTGTTCCTTAACTATTTTTTCAGACACACAAGCAGGAAACTAGTGGGGACTCTCGTGACTCTCCAATTTCTTTTAGGAGCAGCCACAAAGGTATGATGTGATTTATATTACCCGTAGTAACACCAAAAAAAACCCCTTGAAAATAAAAATTTCCATTCTTTTTCCTGCTCTCTGTGCTTGTTCTAGTGAAGGACAAGCCTCTTACATTCTGGTGGGAAGCAGCCATAAAATTCTTGGTCAAGAAATTATGTACTTCAGGAAACAAGACCAAAAGAAGTGTCTTGAAAGTCACAGATTTTGTCCTAAATACCAGCCTTAGCAGCAGGTGTTCTTTTACATAACAAGAGAATGGGAGGTGGAGAAAGGATGAGGAAGGGAGTGTGTGAGCCATGGGACTTGGGACTTTTTTTGCTTGTGCTGTTTGCATACTAACTCCTTGACTCACCCAAAAAGATGGCACATCATCATGAACAGTCATATATGTCATTTTTCCTGCAGTGCACATTTCAGGTTCCCACAAAGATATTATCTTCACACCTTTTTTCCCAAGGTAGAAAGCACGTTTCAGCTGCCAGCACATCTTCTGGCCCTTCTATCCTGGAGTTAGAAAACCCAAGACTTTTTCCTGCAGGGTCTGCTGCCTTACCTCTGCCTTACACACCCCCAGTACAGCTTTTCAGATCTCTTCTCCAAGAAGCCGAAAGCCTGAGCCCAGTCTAATTTCTCCTCAGGTTCTCATTAGGCTCATTACAGCCTGCGCAGCTTGCTGCAATTTTCTGCTGATGGGCACAGTCTCGATGGACACACCCTTCAAGGAAGCAGCAGTTCCTAATTTTCCTCCCTATGCCATAAGACTCCTTTTTATAAGGCACCCCCAGACCTGCCCCCTTGCCCAGGTGTGACCAGGTAGGGCTGATCACACCTCCTTTCACACTTCCCCAGGACCATCCCCCCAGGCCAAGGCCCCTAAAAGGGCCAGTTCCTCCAAGTTCCAGTGCTGTGACAAAGACAAATCCATTTGCATTCTGCAAGGCTTCAAAATAAGGAAAGTTGCACTATTTTATAGCATCTTCTGAGGATTTGCTACAGTATGACATTCTCTTGTGAGGGCTTGGGCTGGTGTTTTGCTCCTCATTGTGGTTTATTTCACCCCTTCTCCTGCCTGACAGATAAGCACCCAAAAGTCTGAAGACCATTACCCTGCCCAGAAAACAAAACGCAAATCAAAAACCATTCCATGGCAAAGATTGTGGCTGCATTTCATTTATTGATCAATCAAAGCAGAGACTGATGTGTAATAGTTGAGGGAACAAGGAAGAGCAGGTTTGATTGAAGAATTTGTGAGGGAAATGTCATGTTGAAGGGTCCAGCTCCAGCGCTTAGCATTCGCCCTGGTGCCTGAAGAACAGACTGCCACCGCTGCGTCTGAAGAGAGAGCAGGACACCAAAATTAGAGACATGGATCTGACTTTTGTAGCCTAACTTTACCTAAATAAACCAAATGCCCTTATCTCTCCAAGTCATGAAGTACTTCACTTAATGTTCCACCTCTTTTCAGACTCCCCGAGTTACACGCTTTCATACATTGAAGAGTTTTGGGACAAACCCCATAATTTTGGACACCTCCTACGGTCACACTTTCAATCGCCCTGACAGGGAGGCAGTCAGCAATGCTACGAGCCTGCAAGCGGGGAACTGCTTTTAATTGCAAGGGGAGGAGGAGAAGACTCACTCAGGCTTAAGATCTGCAGCGCCTGGGGGGTGGCAGAGCAGTGAGCGTTGGGAGAGGAACATGGGGTAGGGATGGGAGCTAACGGGAGCTCTGGGGCTGCCACACCAGCTGCCACAGCTGCGTGTGAGCTCCAGCTCCTCTGGTTTCATGGGCACATGGTGAGCTCTGTACTTACGAAAAAGCGTTGCAGAACTGGCACTTGTTTCCATAAGTTCTGCCATCAGAGCCGCAGATGGGGTTGTACTCGGAGGTGCAGAAGACGTTGCTGCCCTTCTGCCCGCTGCAGTCAATGTTTGTATTTTGCTAATGGAGCAAAAACATGGTTTAAAGCTTTCGTTCCCTACATTTTCCTGCATAAGTGCTTTATGTTTATTTAATATTTGTGATATGGTAAAGCACGAAAGCACTTTTCGGGAGCAGGGCTCTGTTGTTCCAGCAGTTCTGCAGACTCAAAGAGTGTGCTTGCCTGGAACAGCCTGAAGTAGGGAGATGGTGGAGGCAAAAAACATCTAAAAAATACTATTATAAGTAGTGAAATGACTATGCTGATATTTCCAGGCTGGCTCTCCCGCTGGTTCAGCAGGCAAGCAGACGCAAGTGGACAGAAAGGGGGTGGTCACAAGCCCCAGTGCACCAAGTTCTCCCACCCAGGAAATCACTGCTACTAGTAGTGCTCCTGCATGAATGATGCATCATCTCTTGCTCATCCAGTTTCACAGTACATGAAGGTCTCAGCACCCTCTGCCCGCTGAAGGTCAGAGAGGGGACCAGATATCTAAGCCACGGATTTACTCCCATACCTGTTGATCCTGGCATAACTATTTTCCTCAAGTCCTATTTCCAGGCCAGATGTACCAGGACAGTGCAGGCATTTCTATTATTTAGTCATGAATTTGTGCTGCAAAATGTAACAGCAGTGAAGAGTGCAGATTTCTGGCTTTACCTGGAAGCACTGTCCATAGCTCTGCAGGTTCACTTCCAGGCCGCTCCTTTGGGGGGAAAGCAAGGGGAGAATGAATGAGCACAGTGCAGCTGCTTTGTGAGCCAGACTACCCCTTTATGCTCCAAATGCCAAAAAGAGCAACACTGATCCAGAAACCCTCCCCTGAGCCAGGCCCTTCACTTACGCCACAGCATTACAGAAGTGGCACTTGTTCCTGTAGGTGATGCCGTTGGTGCCGCAGATGGGGGCGTACTCCATGGTGCAGGGGATGTTGTAGCCACGGCCAGGCTTCAGGAAACCAGTACAGTCGATCTGCAATAGTCACAGAGCAGCATTTGAATCTCTGCTCCCCTCTGCCTCAGCCCAGTGTAATGGAGTGTGGTGCAAGAGACATCTCCCCCTCTTCCCAGAGCTGCAAGATGAAAGCGGCTTCCAGCCACAGTGTGGTGGATTTGGGGGAGCAGAGACGAAATCCTGCCTGTGAGTACAGCATCAGTACCTGTCCTGAGGCAGGCTTCCTCCCTGTCATCTTGGGGATTTTCCCCCTAAATACCACCGTGAAGGATCCTTGCCTAAAATACCTTTCACAGCAGCAACTTCTGCTGTGAGGTGCCAGCGCCTTTCAGAAATGGAGTTTACACTCAGCTGGCTGCTCCCGCAATTATTCTGAGTGTATTGAAATGGGAGTCATTGTATTATGTGAAATTGCACAGACAGAGTGTTTCTTTACTCTCTCTCTAAAAACTAAAAGTAGACATTCTTTGCTACTTCATGGTAGCTCCATATATTGATACTAACTTTAACTTAACTTTGTGATAAATATGCTGAGAGAAGCTGGTTTTTTCTGTTACAAGATCATAATTTAGTTGAAATCCAAACTACTTCTGGGAATTTCTTAGTTTCAACAAGCCTCTAAGTCTAAATCTAAAGAGAATTGTTTTCATAACACTGAACACTCTCAAAATCAAAATTTTCCTTACTAAGGCCTGGTGTTATACAGAAGATATTTTGCCTTTTAAAACTCGATTTTAGCAGTTCGAACAAAATGCAAATTAAATTTCCTGCAAATCTGAAATTCTTCATTTTCACTCCATTTCTAAGAGCTGGCCATTGTGTGGAATGAATCCTAGGTAAGGTTTGTGTCTGGCTATCACCCACCAGGAGAAGGAACTGATCTCTGACCGTACCTTAACGCATCTTCCGTCATGTTTCTTGTCAAGAGCACGGTTGCGGCTAGAGGGAGAGAGGGAGAAGAAGAGCAAGGATTAATCTTTTCATGCCACGCAGTCGTCTCAATCATTAAGTCTCTCCACCCATAAAGCCCCAGTAATTAATCAGATTCTGGAGCTTTGACATGGAAGATCCCGGGCATTAGGGAAGACCGAAACTTAAGAAAAATCTAGTCCACCCCACGATTAGTCACAACCCCAAGGGCTTCTGCCTGCTGCTCGAACTGGCACTGCAGGTGATTGGGGGACTTTCTACTCACAGGAAGTCCTTGCAGAGGGAGCACTCGTTGGGGTAGGTGCGGCCGTTGGTGCCACACACGGGGTCGTAGTTGCGGGGACAGGCGATGGTCATGGTTTTTCCAGACAGCATGTAGGCGCTGCAGGAGGCCTGGAAAAGGGGATTTGTAATGTCTCCAAACAGAGAGAAGATTGCCCTAATCGTGTTTTTGCTGCACTGGGAGGCCACTGTGAGGAATCTCTATGGCTCCTCCATGGTGAAGAAAAATTATATCGAGTTTCTTACAGCATATGAAAGCACCTCTGCTGTTAAGATTTGAAGCAATTTTGGCAGGAATTATGGGCAAAAGTGATCATTCCTCGGGGAATCAAGACAGGGAAGATATTTAGTCAGATATTCAATAGTCATATAGATTTTCTGCTGGCACTCTGTGCTGTGCTGACTTGCACTCTACATCATTAATCACTGTCTTTTTAATCATCAGCGCGCTAAATTATCTCTCTCTGACAAAGGTGTTTTCTTATGTTGGGAAAAGAGGTGCACTTAGGGGCGCTTCTTTCTTATTCATTCTCTCTTTTTTTTTTCCCTCAAGCCTTCCCTGGCATATAGTGTGAGTATGAATTATTCATCTAGACTTAGAAACTAAGACTAAATGACAAAGATCTAATACTCACCCGTCTTTGAGCAACAGCAAGATCTACAATAAAAACAGAAATTATAAAATGTAAAAATTGTACAATGTCCTTCACTAAAATTCCTTTGAAATCATCTATTTCCCTACAGAGTAACCAAATACACCTTCTCATTACCAAGAAGTGATTATCTTCTCAAATGTTTCATCTGCTTCAAGTAAATGCGAAGTGATACACCGAGATTAAAAAAAAAAAAATCACTTATTTGTGAAACCAGAAGTTTTGATTCACTAAACTAGAAATAGGACATAAAATTTTATCCTTTTTTAGCACCATAATCCCCACTAAGGCTCAAAATCTTAAAGCATAGGCCCCACGTGTTTATCTGCACAAGGGTGAAGCTCATTGAAAAGAGAGCCCGCGTATTCCTAACCCATCACATCCCCAGCAGGCTGCACTCTCCTTCAGGATGCACAGACGCAGCCAAAGGATCAGGAGGACTAGACCAGCATGGAGTGTAACAAAAATGGCAACAATGACTTACCAGAAAGGCAGCCCAGAAGGACCAGCCCCAGAAGGGCAGCACAGTTGGCCATCTTCATGTTGGTGGTGGTGGTAGCGGCTGTTCCGTGTGGGTCGGTTGCCGGAGAGTCCGTGGATGGATCTCAGCCTTCTCCCTCCCCAGTATATATATCCATCTCCCCGACCTTGTGAAGTCATCACCAGAAAGTAATTATTTGCTCTGTAAACTAAGAAAATTGTATCGATTACCGAGTTGAGCTCCAAAGAATACTTGTTTGTTAGAGAGATGCCCAGAAGAATTAAACAAAAATGTGAGCTACACCCAGCTTGTTAACAAAGGCGCCTTGCTGTACAATGAGTGATTTGTACTTTCCAAACAGGAGCACTGTCTCAATAGTGGATGTTGTGAAATGCCATATGGAAGTTGGGGAAGGGAAAAAAGAGCCCATTTGTTGGAAGTGTTTGACTTGTGCTCACCATATCACGTATGCTAGACAGGAACTGGGCTCTGGGAGATTTTGATGGTACAGCAGAGTGGGGAACAGCAGCATGGGACACTCTAAGCTTTTACTGACATCAAATCTGGGGTCTGGCAGGCATCAGGGCACTTTGAAGATGCTAAAATTTCAGTGAATCTCTTCACACTGTCTCCTGTAATTTCCTGGTACACTGGATTTCTCATCTACAGGAAGTCATCATGAGAGAAAAGCATTACAAAAAAGACCCAGAAGTTTATTAGACATTTCTGTGTAGGAACAAGAGTTATTCATTTGTTGGCAATGAGCATGAGTCTGATTAAGAAATTATGAGAATAAGTAGCCTTAAATCCGTACTGGCATAATGTTTCCTATTAATGGCAAGCAATTGGTGTTCTGTGCAGGTGAAGTGGGCTTGTTAATACCAAAGGCGTTCCAGAAAAAATTCCAGTAACTGCAAACAGAAGGAGAGCTGTTAGGCTTCCCCCTTCTCCCTCAATTATATGGCATTAAATTTAGAGTGTCAGCTGAAAGTCGTGTTTTAGGGAAGATAAGTGATAAATAATGTGCTAGGCTCTGCTAAGTGGCTGTACTCTATCGCAAGTGTATGGAAAAACAAATAAGGTATATTGCATAAAATAATAAATTTTTGATTTAAGGTAGTCACGGAAGGAAGTGACGGATGGAACTTGTTTGTGCTTCTGAAGAAGCTTGATTCATACATGTGGCTTAAAGGCAGCCTGAGTTTTAAATAGAAAATCAGAATTGGTTTTCTTATTATCCTGGGAGATGTTCAACACTTGGCATGAGCAGATAAATCATAAAAATGTAGCTGAAATTGTAAGGGAACTGTAGTCACAGAATGGATCTTGTGGGATTTGGCCTGTTTATATCAATGAAATCATTTTCCTGAAAAATAAATGAATAATGCTATTTGGATCTCTTTCACAAATATCACAAGTTGAAGGGTTCCTTTGAAAGTTGTTTCTGTCGCATTCTTAGCATCCTGAGTGAGTTGACTTTCAGATTCCTTGAACTGATTGTGGGCATATTTGGAAAGGAAGCAGTAGTCATGGAAGCATTAATATTGATTAATCTCCAGGGGCAGGAATGCCAAAGTCTGAAAACAAAGCTTCCTCAGAACCTGCAGCAGCCGCCGGTGGAGGTGCTGCTTGCCAGCCCTGTGGCTGGGGGGGCTCCAGGAGCAGAGTCTGTCTCCTCTTCAGCCCTGCCACCCGAACTCTCCCACACCCACCTCCAGCTCTGAGATCCCCACTAGCAGAAACTGTGCAGCTTCTCCTGCTGTGCTTCCTGCCAGCCTGAAGCCACCAGGAGCTGTTGTGCCTGGCAGGTGTCTGCCAGGGAGCGGCATCACTCTCATGTTGGGCCAACTCCTGCCCTGTCATTAGCCAGATCTGCTGGGAGATCCCCTCTGCACCACGTGCTGCCCCTGAGGGTCTTGGTGGCCATCCAGGATTGCTCCAAAAGCAGCTCTTCTCCTCCTGCCACTTCCCAGGGCAGCAGGGAGGAAAAAGAGAAACAAGGAAAGAGCCTTGCTGCAGGGTCTGGGGATGGGATGGGAGACAAATGGCAGCATCCAGAGCCGGGCACGAGAGCTGCTGCTGGGACAGGTGTGACAGGGGATTGCACAAGGAGCACCATTAATAGGAAACAGAGGGAATGGGACAGAGTAATCACAGGCAAGCAGATGGACTGGAAACAGGCATCAGGAGCAGAGAGAAACAGCCATTCCCATGACAGTGAGCCTTGGGAAATGCCATACACCTGTTGCAGATGGGAAGGGCAAAGTGAACCCACCTGCCCAAACCTCTCTGGGATGTGTGTGATGGTGCCAGACGCTTCTCCATGGTGCCCAGTGATAGGACAAGGAGCAGTGGCCATAAAACAAAACAAGTTCCACCTCACCTGAGGAAGAACTTATTTCCACTGAGAGTTGCAGAGCACTGCAGGGAACAGCTGCGCAGGGAGGTCCTGGAGTCTCCCTGTCTAGAGTCATTCCAAACCCACCAGGCCATGTTCCTGTGTCACCTGCTCCAGGTGTCCCTGCCTTGGCAGGGGGGTTGCACTGGATGATCTCCACAGATCACTTCCAACCCACACGATCCTGTGATTCTGAGGTTCAGGAGTGTCATGACGGAGGGCTCAGTAAAGTGACTTTGGGATTATTTTAATGTTTCTACAGACACAAGAGCCACACAAAAGCTTAAATAAAACTCTTAAATAAAATGCTTCCTTCTAGTTCAGGCTCCTAGAGGACAAACATTCGGGAAGGTTGTGGCCACATGAATGGGATAAATGTTGGCCATCACATGATGGGTCCTCTTGTATTAAGGTAAATTCCCAGTAACTCTGGCAATTCTACTGTTTCTAATCCAGCAGTATTTCTTCCCATAGCAGTGATAACTTCCTGGGAAATTTCTCCTCTGGTCTTGAGACCGCCTACCTCACATAAGCCCATAGCCAACCACAACCTAAAAAATTCTTCACTGACGCTCCCTGCTTTGACTTAAAACTTGGCACAGGCTTCATCTGGCTGCAGAGAGCAACAACGGCGATTTTTTTCATTATTATCAAATAAGAAGGTGGGTGTGTTGAATGCAAGATGTGTTGTCGCGCCAGCAGCGGTGTCACTGTCCCTTCTCCGATCCGCTGCCGTCAAGGGGTGTTGGAGAACAAAGGGGTTCCGCGCCGGTAGGGCGAGCGATGCAAACCGCGTTTCCCTGCGCCTCGCCGGGGATGTGGAACAACTGCGGGAGCTCCCAGCCAAGCTGCTGTTCCCAGACCTCCGCACACGGGGGCAGAGCTGGATCTTCTATGAGAACGTAAATTCAATTTACAGCCGGCAAAGCCGCTGCTCTAAGCCGCACTCCCCTGTTATTCCTTCTTGTAGTTCAGCTGATTGCTGCCTGAATATCTCCAGTCTTTTAAGCATAGATGATATCACAGGCAAGGGTGTCTGGAATAATTTGACCGTCTGGGAGAGGCATGCTAGCAGCATAAGGCTGAGGATCCCAATCCCTCAGTGAATCTCAGCTCTGCCTCGCTGCAGTAGCTCTGACACAGCCAGCCCCCAAAAACACCTGCAATTAATTCACTTTTCAAATATAATTTTCTTTTTCTCCATATCAAGAAAGAATGCAATAACAAACCATTTCTCCTGAACAAAGCCATAGAGAGAAACTGCATTAGCAGAAAGGTCTAGGCTGGCCTCAGGTATTTTTTGGCCAGCAACAAGTAGAACAATGCACAAAAATAGAAGGAACGATATAAAATAAAGCAGAACAAACTAAGTACATGCAATGTGTTAATCAGGTTGTGGGGTAATTGAAAGGCATTTCCTAAATCCAAAACATCAGATAATGACATAAAGTGCTGAGGTACTGCTCAAAGAATTGTACCATAAAATACCTTGGCAGGCAGACAACGTTTCCTGCCTTGAATTTCCTGGAGGGAGAGTTAGATTAGTAATGGTGAGAGGATTTGTGCTGTTGTGGCAGGATTTTATTGAGAAGCAATAAAAAAAATTATTTCCAACAAGGTGCTCATAAAGGAGAACTCTCTGCCTCTCCATCCTAAGGAGCATCCAGGATGAGCTGCTGGGGCAGGAGGCTGGAGGTTCCTCTGGGGTCCTGCTCTGTCCTGAGCAATCCTGCTCGCTCTGCATCACAGAGGATTTATCATTTCTACTCACAGTTTCCCCTTAATTGCCTGCTGGATTTTCCTGTTTAGCAGACATGCCCCTGCAAGAGGCTCTCTGAGCATCACAGGGATCTCCAGCTCGATCAGAGCTCTGCTTGTCCCCAAGGCATCGTGGTTCCTGAGGGCCATCCTCATCCTCCCTGCTGCTGCCCAGGAACAAAAATAACTGCTGGAGCTGGTGCTCTCTTATCCCAACTCCCACACTCAGCAGAGGGGGAGAAGAAGGAGACTGAATGTGCCCCACACCCCCAGCACCACCTCCCAGAGCCTGAATTTATCCTGGTCCCCAGAAATCACACCTGACACTGGAAAGCCTTCCTGCACACAGACCTCCCTCTCACAGGAGGGACATTCCAGCCCCAGGAAGGGACTTGGCACTAAATGGTTGCAGAGAGTCATGTCTTTTGAAAATAAATTGTCTCCTTTTAGAGAGCTGCTCTCTCCAGTCTCTGGGAAGTGACACATTGTCACTTAAGATCATTAACTATTTGACTGTGAGACTGCTGCCTCTACAGCACGCGGCACTGGCAGCGCCTCGCTGTTAATGAATAATAAATTAACACCGTGACTCTGAGCCCTTCCTTTCATCAGCCGAGATTTCCAGAGGCCGGAGAATCTCAAAGGATCCTCTACAAGCAACAGTCGACGTAATTACCTTCAACCAGCCCCTAAGTGATGGGTGAGGTGCCCAAACGGGCTGTGGCAGTGATTGCCAGCACCCCCCGACATCGGGTTTGTTAGCACTGGCTGCCCACTGGTTTTCTGCAATGCCCTTCAGCAATGAACCAACGTGGGCAGACAGGGATCTGCCTGCCCAGAAAAAACAACCTGTGACACTGCTTTGGGGAGCAAAGCAGATTGCAAAAGGCCTTCTCTCACTTAGAGGTGGGTTCTCAGTCCTCCTTGTGAGGCAGAGGCAGCTTGGAATGTGACCTTCTTCACATATCCTCTTGTAGGTGTAAGAAATTGGGGATAGCTCTGGCAACTGAAACAGGGATGAGCAGCTCATGGTGGCAGCAAGACCACTTCTGTGTGGCAGAACAGAGCCAGAATACCCCAATTACACCAAATTTTGGGATTGTCTCTAATTACGTGAATGTTGAGGTTTGCCCGAGGCCTCTCCATGCTGCCAGGCTACAGAGAGGCTGGGTGAGGCTGCAGGTATTTGACAGCAGCAGCTGGGGAGGGAGCCAGCTCCTCTCACCCAGGCAGAGAGTGTCTGTCTGAGATTCCCTCAGAGCAATAAATGCACAGGAGCACCAGGATGTTTCTCCAGCCCTGGTTTTGTTTTGGAAAGCTGGATGAAGCAGATGCCCACAAAAGTCTTTGTGGTTGGGGTTGATATTTTTCTAGATCAGAACACGATTCTCCCTCTCCCTGCAATTTGCCCATTAATTCCCACACCCTAGGATTGTTGCACTGGTATAATCGTGCAACATGTTAGGTAAAACCAGAATGAGACTAAAGCAAGACATAAATGCTGGGTCTTTTTTTTTTATTAAGCGGAGGTTTCAGGATTGGTAGGAAGTTTTCAAGGGTCAGGCCGAGGGTTTAGGAAGTCATCTGCCTTGGGGAAAATTGCCAGGGAGGGATCTCAGCTGAATCCTGTTGAGAACCTAACATGAATCAAGAGATTGCAAGCGAAGACCTCCACGGCTTTTCCTGCAGAGAAAGAAATCAGTAGCTCAGAGATAGAATATCTGGGATTTTACTTTTGGTTTGTCCCTCTGCACCACAGAGAGACTTCTGAACTCTAGTCCACATATTTCCTTTTATTATTGACATGCAAAGACAAGAAAAATTCTTAATTTAAAAGATCAAATAGTCTGTAGGAAACAGACTTTGTTTACTGGGAGAAAGCGCTTCTGCAAATCACTTAAGATGAAAATGGAGAACAGTATGTTCTCTCTTTACACCTTAAAGAAAGGAGTTCCCAGCAAACTCTCCCAATAAAATAAAATTACCCTTGTTGGTGAGAGAACAAGTAAACAAAATAAAAGAACTTTACTTCTCCAACCAGTCTCCAAGACTGATTAGCCAGTTTAAGCCAAGTTAATTCACCACTTAGTAGGTGAAGAGGTTTATTCCATACGTACAGGAATGCATTGCAGAACATGCATTTGTTGGGGTATGTGACACCATCAGACCCGCAGTGGGGGATGTACTCCATGGTGCACGCGTTCCTGAAAGTCCTCTGGTCCTTGCAGTAGACAGATGCAGGCTGTATTCACAAAAAAAAAAAAGGAGCTCTCAACCAAAGCTAGGTGAGAAAGGTGACATTAGGAGGCCCCACACACCCCTTGGGCTGCCTCCTTACTGCCCACGAGGGGATGCTGAGGAAAAGCCCAGGGACAGGGCAGGATGCAGGGGAAAGTTGCCTCCAGCCAAGCACAGCCTGTGTAACCACTGCAAATGACGCTGCAGTAACTCTGACAACAACTTGGGCATGGACTGAGTACTGCCCTACTTACTGAAACTATCACCGGATGAAAATGGCAATTTCACCCGATAATATCTGTGGCAAATATTGCTCAGGCAGCTGGGTGTCTCAGGATTTTGAAAGGCTCGATCACAACGTGATTAGTAAAGATTTATACAGAAACTGCTTTAAGGAAAGAAAGGATGGGGAATAGAAAAATCTGTCCCTTACCTGCAGCGCATCAGCAGCTGGAACTAGAAAAAAAAAAAAGGAAAAAGGAAATATGTTACAAGTGCAATTTATGGATTCTGTTAACATCTGCAAATGCACACCCTGAATATATAACCTCCAGCTCCCTGTGTGTTAGCAAATTATTCTTAGACAAAAGCAATTTCAGGCAAGATGTTGTGCCATACTGTATGTGGATTCTGTAGTATTTTTTTTTAATGAGGGTAAAAGTCAGAATGGGAAAAGGTGTGTAAAATGGAAGGAGAGAAAGGCATTTTCCGTGGTTCAGAAGATGGAGCAGGACATGAACTCAAAGTGAATTATTGAGGTAAACAGGGACACAAAGCTGACAAGTACACAGAGGCAGCATCTTATATGTACTGCCCCTATTATTCTTAAATAAGAAGAATATTTAGTGAGAGGTGAACTTATAAAGCTTCTACAGCAGTTCAGGCTCTCAAACTGCACCTCAGTTCAGGATGACTACAAGAAATGTTCACTTTCATTCAGTAAAATTATTTGTGTTTCTGCAACACTTCAGAGGTTAAGCACTGGTTGTCTGAGTCTCCGGGTTGCACCACGTACATGTCACTTCTTTCATTATGCATAAACTAGCACTGAGAGTAGAGCTGTTCCCACAGTTGTTCTTACCCACTCAGTTCTGTTGCTAAAATATTACCCCATAAGTGATAGTCTCTGATGTCAAGTCTTTTCAACACTATCTTTCTAGGAGTAAATAAGTCCTTGCAGAATGAAGCTCTTTCCAGTCTGAGGATGTTTTTCTGTGGTTTTGAAGACAGCCAGCGCTCACGCCGAGGCAGAGCAGGAGGCAGTGGAGCCACTCACCTGAGATGCAGAAAAGGGCCAGAGAGAGCAGCAGCAACACCCCCGTGGTCTTCATGGTGGCTGGATGAGCTGGGAGCAGCAGAGCTCGGCTTTTGCTCAGGAAACACAACCTGGGTTCTGTCCTCAGGTGGCAACCACGCTTATATGTACGCCTGCACCACTGGGGGGGTGTGTTTGTGCATGTTCATATTTGCCTTATCCACCCTTATCCTGGAGCAACATTTCCAGCCTTTTGTCTCAGCGGCAATCTCAATAGAGGTAAGCCGCGCTGTAAGCCAAAAAGGACGTTTCTTCATCAACGGGAGGCACGAGAAGTTTAGATGTGTTAGATCCACCCTCTGCGTTGTTATTTTAAGTGAAATATGTGACAGTTTCCTTCTGAAGGACCACAGAAAATTCCTGCAGGCAAAAGAGCGACTGTAAAAACTGCTGTCAGATTTTCGCTGCGTTCACCTATCAGTGCCTATTTTTGTGCAGTGCTTTTTCACGAGAAAAACACTGAATGAAACACTTCCATAACAGAAAGGCTCTCCTTTTATTTTTGTGCTTCACCCAAGTGAAACATCACTAAGTTACAGTGAAAGCAGGAAAACAATGAACCAGGAAGGCAAGCAAGAGGGTGTCCCAGACACTGAAAGAAATCCTTGGAAATGACAAGGGATGGAGGACCTTTCATGGGATTATGCAAAAAAAATTTACAATTGTTATTTCCTGTAAAAGTCATTAGCTTTGCAGTAATAGACTTCTAGTATGATGATGACAGAATGATTTGAGACCCTAGCATGGATCCTAGAAAAGTTGAACCCAATCTGGAAATCACAACTTTATCCATCTGCCCATCTCTATGTAAATCCTTTGTTTTACCACCAAAGCATTGCTTTTTGGGACAACCTCCATCAAGGAGAACAAGCACCCCTCTCCCTTTGATTCCCAGAAGAAATGCATGTGGGAGTTATTACATTTTAGAAGGGATAAGCCCAATTTATTTATGCTTCTCTTGTGTGGATCACAAAAAACCCCAATTCAATACTCAAACAAAAGACAAAAGCAAAATAAATTTCATGCACAATACATCAATGACAGGTCACACTCTCAAGAAACAGAAGGATACTTTGTCCTTGGATTTTGAAACACTGCTGAAATACTCCTTGGGCTGGCAAAGAGCATTGTGTAATTGAAGACCGAGAGAAGACAAGTAGGCAGGAGTAGGCACCACACCTAGGAAAGCATTTATCTTAAAACACTTGAAGGGTTTTAAAGGACAACTCCAAGATGAGAAAAATTTGGTAATAAGTCAGTTGGAGGACTTAGACAAATAGACAATGCACGAAAAAATGCACCTGAAAAATATGGGGTTTGCCAACAGAGTGCCCTTGAGAGAGCAACACTTCAGGTGAGGACAGATCAGGGTGTGACCGGGTTTTGCTGACAAGGAAAATGCTCCAGGAGAGACCCTCCTGTGTCACCACTGCTGCCTTTTACAATGGCAAACGTCTGAAAGGTCTGAGCACTAATGCAGGGGCACTGCCATTTATGTGCAAAGACACACAGCTCTGGGATTTGTGCATCTGTGTTTAATTTTCTGCCTTTTGTGAGAGCAAGGGGAGCAAGATGACGTTCTTGTTCTATCCCAGAGCTTTGAGCACGTAACCTATTCTGCCTGGCATCATCATTCAACAAATCAAGAAAATGTTTCATGAGACAACAGATGAAAGAAGACAGGGAAATGTTGCTGATTTAGTTTATTGAGAAAGAAAATCAGGAGTGAGCTGAGTTCCCCAGAGGGTGAGATGAACTGAGGTGAGATCTTTAGCTGAGATTTGCCAGTGGGGATCCTGTGGTGAATTCTCTCGGCACTGATACTCAGCATTTTCCAAAATGGCTTAAAGTGATAGTCCCATTGCTGTCCCTGAAAGCACGGAGAGGAAAGAATGAATTAAACACAGAGTCCTGCCTGCTATAATTTGTCTTTTTGATGGCTCCTAAGGATAGTGTCAGATGGGATCCTGCTCCAGAGAGAAGGAACTTGCAGACTCATAATCCCATTTGCTATTTGATTATTAAGAGATGAGTGAAACAATTTAACCCATTCTTAAGACTGAAAATATCTGTGGGGAGACTATAGTGGAATATCAAAAGTCATTTCCTTTGCAACACGCAAGAAAAATTCCATTAAGGTTAAATGGTCTTTGAACCACTCACACCAACAAAGCAGCCACAGCTCTTTTTATGCTCTAATGAAAAAAATAAATGAATGCTTGACACGGTGGCTGGCATTCCCTCCTGCCCCAAATCCCTAAACAACAGTATCCAGCAAACAAAAAAGCAGCAACTGTGCAAACTTGTGCCCACAGGAGGCAACTGATAACACAAACATCATTTGTACTTGTACATACACGACTGCGTTGCAGAAGCGACACTTATTGTTGTATGTTGTGTTGTCAGAGCCACAGACAGGCATGTTGTCAGGAGGGCAGACAGGTCTGGGGTAGTCACTGCAGTCAACCTGCAAAAAAAAAAAAAAAAAATTAAAGAGTCTGATGTGAAGGAGTCAGTAGCACAAGGGCTTGAACCCTGAGCTAGAGCTGTTTTGCTAATGATACCAATCTTACTGAAAGTAATTAACTTCCTTGCACATCTGATATAAACTGAGGTGTCAGTTTCTCCTATGCCAGGAGAATTTAATAACATAAAAATAGATCATAATTTCCTGTTTGAAGAGATGTATATCATAAGCTGCATTTCCAAGCAGCAGCAGTTCACCCAGTGAAGGTGCCATGCTCTGTGTTCCCAAGCTGGCCAGGAAATTAAATGGAAAAACATCGGTGGCTGGAGAAATGTAGTGCTGATCCTCTATAAAGGTCCAATATCCCTCCTGGAGTCTTAAAACTGGAAGATCAGCATGCAGCTGGATACTGCAAGAGTGGGATTCTGTTTCCTGGAGCATTGGGTGCTACATTTGCTGAGGAGCACTGTAGGGGAAAAATGTGTCTGGGTGCAGGAAGAGACTGAGGAATTTCTGGGAGGAGAAATCTATCAAGGCTTACTGACCACACAGAAATCCCACCTAGCTGAAGTCCTCCACCTGAAAACAGCTGGAGATTGGAGGGGTACAAGTTACTCTTCTCTACGTTCTCTACTCTACCTCTCTCCTACACAATGCTCACAGCTCCTGCCAACAGCAGGCTCTGCACCAAGTCACCACAGCCTTTATGGACAATTGGTCTGACCCCAAAAGCCATCCTCTGCTCTTATTCATAGTTCTGCCCTGATGGATTATTTCTACTACTCTTTTACTGATCTCTTCCTGAGCAGTCACCTGCTCCTTCCCTGGCATTCACACAAATAACATTTATTACATGTAGAGAAAGCAAAATCTCTCCCGTTCTGCAGCACAGCAGCTGTTTCACTTCTGCAGGACACTGCTGGCCTGGGGGCTGCTGCAGACACTGCCAGTGCTTCCCCTGACAGCAGCAGGACCAAACCCCAGCCCCTGATTCACTTACTGTGACAATTTCCCTCTTACATTCACCGTCAGCCTTCTTGCCAACATTGCTTCCAGCCTCTCTGGGAAGGGAAGAGACCTGCGTTAGGGAGCTCTACAAGCAACTTGTTCTGCTGAACCCCATCACCCAGGAATGCTGAGCAGCCTCAGGCACGGTGTATGGGGTACAGGAGACATCCAGCTTAGGTTGTGTCCACGTGGCTCCAGGGAGCAGCTCAGGAGGTGTCACTGCCTGCCACAGGGCAGGTTTACAGCAAGATGTGAGGGATGAGGGTCAGGGTGGGTGAGGAGACAGGCTGTGTGACAATGCCAATGCCCCTTGGCTTAGCTGTTGTCCTCTGCAAGGCAGCATCTGCCACACAGACCATTTAAACTTAGTTAAGAGAAGCATCCTGTCCTGTGCGAGATCCTCACCCAGCCCTCTACTTCTCTGTCTGGATCAAAGGCACAGCTTTCCTTCTAAACACAGAGGAAAACAAGGTTTAGTCAGGAGGAAAAGAGGAGGGTCAAAGTCCAAGCACCCCACAGAAAAGACCTTGGTAGAAAGTCCTGCTATCCAAAAGAGCAGTTCCAGGAGCAGCGAGCCCTGGTCCCTGAGCTCAGCACTCACAGGTTCCGGGCACAGAGACGGCACTCGTTGTCGTAGGTGACCCAGTCAGTGCCACAGACAGGGCTGAGGTCTTTGTCGCAGAGCAGCAGCACTTTGCCCTCCTCACTGGTTCTGTTGGGGTACCTGCTGCAATCCACCTGGTGAGGAACAAACAGAGCCCTGGTGAAGGCTTTGCTTACAGCAAAGTAGCTCTGGTGAGAATGTCTGCCTGGCCATGCAGGGCACCACCGCAGCAGCAGCAAAGCTTTCCTGTGAGTCACCAGGATGACAGTTCACTTGGAGGTGACCAGGGCAAGATTTTGACAGCTCATCTGTACTCTCGTTTAGGGTTTGAATTATTTCAATAAGCACCTTTGGCCCCTCAGACGCAGGACACACCCCTTGTTTTGCCCTTGGTTTAACTTACAGGGGCAACTTCCTTGCATTCTCCGTCGTGGTCTTTGCTGACATTGGTTCCATATTCTCTGCAAAGACAAAGGTTAGGAAGTTCAGCAAAGATATCTAGCTATAGCCTGGGTGCTAGAAATATATAATTAATACAAGGGAAAACTGATTCTTTCTCAGCCAGGCTTTTTTATACATATATATATGTATTTGAGAAGGTAGTGCCACCCTCCCTAACCAGCTGAGTGGCTGGCAGGGATGTAAAACCCTGGTAAGCTTTAGGACCATTTTGGGCAGCTCCAAGCAGAGCATCTCCACGAGATGTGCTCTCAGAGCCATCACCTGGCTGATCCTTGAGACAGAGAACAAAACCTGAATAAATTACACAAACAAAAGGAAGACACCATGACTAAAGTGCTGCCTGGGTGCTGCGCTGTGATACCCAAGCACATTTTGAAGGAACTGACATAGGTGACATGTGACAGATCACTGATTGTCAAGCAGTGGTGCTGCCAGGATCTCTGAGCAGTGCTGTCTGAGGTCCCCACGCTGTCCCCATGCAGAACTTACAGGTTGTAGGCACAGAGCCGGCACTCATTGTCGTAGGGGACTCCATCAGAACCGCAAATGGGGCTGATGTTGTCGCTGCAGACCAGCACCTCTTTGCCCTCCTCGTTTGTGGTGTTGGGATAGGTACTGCAGTCCGCCTGCCAGAGGAATCACAGCAACAGGGTGAGAAGATCTGTGACTTTCACAACTCTCGTTTTGTGTGGGACACTCGCCAGGTACAACCAGTTCTCACTGTCACAGCAGAAACTTCTGCTGTGGGTCCATCAGGTACCAGGTGAATCCTTCCTGCAGAGATGTCCCCACACAGCAGGAGAAGAGGAGGAGGAGGAGGAGGAGGAGGAGGGCAGAGCTATAACCATGCAGCCCCTTGGATGGGGTAAACCAGTGCTGGTCTCTCATGCTCACTAGGCATCATTTTATAAAGGCTCTCCACTGGCCCCTGGTTCTATTCTTGTGGCCCCTACAGTGCACTTCTGTTTTTCCTTTTTCATTCTTAGTACACTGATCACGTATTTTTCAGAGGACTAAGACTAATGACCTGGTGTGAGGAAGCTGGAGCAGCTCAGAGTATTTTACTCTTTCAGCAGGTTGCCCTCAGGTAGGCTCTGATACCACAGTTTACTGCTACAGTTTAGAACCAGTTCCATATTTCCAGCTTAAAGTTTAGACCGTTCTAAAGTTGCAGAAAAATTAATTAATCCTAAAGCTTTGTATCACTACTACTAAAACATTATTGACATACAGCATAGATGTAGAGCCAAGAGCAGTATAATTTAAGGTTTTACACTGTATAATCTGATTACAATGACAGTGTCACACAGGTGAAAAACAGCTGAGCATCTATAGGTTGGAGGTTTTTCTCATTCCTTTGGTTATGTTCTTACCAGGGCACATACTTGAGAAAAGTGACAGAAAGAAATCTTCCACTTACCTCTATCCCAACGGCAGTATCTGGAAAAGAAAAGAGAGGCAGAAAGTATGAACCAAAGCCAATATGATAAGACCTCAATTAAAGCTGGAAATATGGATGTAAAATTCCTGCGTGCAGGACCAAGGTGAATGATTTCCAGTGATTGTTTTTTGAACTAAATAAACTATGTATGATTTTTTTCTCTATGTTGATAAGTATAATAGCATTGCTTATTGCTGGCTGTGATGAAACACCTTTTGGAATAGCTTTGTTCTTTTTTTGCTCTGAGATATGTAGACTTATTAATTGAAAACAGAAGAGCTTTTTCCTTCCTTATCTTTTTACATATCCGTTTTGACCCTAAAGCGCTGCTGTTGCGTATCTGAAAATACACCTGAACCAACACAGACAAATGCAAATAATCACCTACAGGATAAGCAAATACATACAGCATCTGTTGTCAGAAATATGTATTTTAAAGAAGCCGAGTGTGAAAAAAATGTCTTTGGCTTTGTAATTTCATCAGTTGTGAATATGCAGTGAGAACATCAGACTCCGTCTAGTTTTCATCTCTTGTTGTTCCATTAGCAGAAAAAGCATTGCAGGAAATTTGCCAGGGCCTTGCAAAGAACTTGCTTGTGCCATTACAATATTTTCCTTAGTAGTTACTGGAGGTCTGACCCCCTTCTTACGGCCTTATTTCAAGTATTCATCCATTTGCTGTAATCGTACAAGTCCAAGCAGTATAATGGCGTGAGAACATCAGTGTACAAAGTGTAACAGCACCAAGCTGCCAGCACAGAGCTCCACTTGCTGTTACTTATATTTGTGACAAACCACCAGCTACAGCAGCGAGCCACTGAGGACTGTCCTGGAACACAACCTGCACGATGCCAACCAGAGGCAGCAGAGCCCTCTGAAGGAGATTTTCTCTCTTCCAATCCTCTGTCTCATCCTTTTAAAGACAGCCAGGACTGAGACTCCTGGAGAGTCACTCACCTGGGACGCAGCAAAGCGCGAAGGAGAGGAGCACCAAAAGCCCTGCCGTGGTCATGGTGGTGTCTGGAGTCTGCAGGCTGCCTGCTCCCACCCTGCTCACGAGATGCTCCCTCCAGGGCTGCCTGCAAATATATACAAATGCAACGTCTAAACTGTTCAACTGTAACATAAAACAGCCTGCAGAATCTGTCACCAGCACAATGAGGCCGGTAATATTTATGGAGGTCTTGACTTTTCAGGTAATGGTCTGCGTCTGCTAGGCAATTGGTTTTGGCTGGACACTTGGTTAATAGATCAAGACAAGTATCACAAGTTCTGAGTGGTCAAAAGCAAACAAACAGCCTTTTGGACGAAAGAAACCTCTTTGAGATTCTGGTCGAAATGTAAGGAGCACAAAACATTGAGGGGTGTAAACAGCTGATTCTTCATTTGTCTCTTGCAGAGCAGCACCTCCCATCAGCGAGCAGCTTAGGCAGGATGCAGTACCACCCTGTCTGCAGACCAGGCTGAGCCTCTGTTTTCCTCTCTGGTTTTGGGTGGGTTTTTCTCCCCAAATTCCCAGATAATCACCTCTAGGTACAAACACAGGTCAGGTGTGGCTTTGCCATCAGCAGCACCAGTTAAGCTTTGTCAGGAAAGTCTGGCAGGACTGCGTCTAACCTGTGAATCCAAAGGTATTTGGCAGCAGTTTGATTCAAGCCTAGGCTTCTTGACAGTTTCACTGCCTGGGTATAGAAGAGCTCAGTAGAAGACTTGAAAGCAGGTTAAAAATCTGTCAAATGCCACTAAAAATGTCACTTGAACCCCAGCAACGAGGAGCACTTATTTACAGACCCAGTCCTAGTTAAACACATGGATTCAGAGTGTTCCGCCAAGCCATCTGAAGAACAAAAGACACTGAAGGTTTGGGAACCTATTTACATTGCACCAGCTACACCTGAAAGTACAGTAGGTCCCTTCCTCTTGCAGATATTTTAGAAAATGATACTTAAAATATAGAATCTGTCCCCATTTCCCTGTCTGTCTCTCACCACCAGCCTTTGTGCCATCTCCAAATTGCTCCAGCCTAGGAGCAGGTCTGCACCTCTGCTGTTTCAGTAGCTGTAATTTTGCAGGAGTGGGTCCTGCCTGTAACCTGTTTCTCATCCCTTTCACAGGTTCAAAGCTGCAAGAATACTTGGGGTTTTTTTGGGGGGCTGTGTGAGCTAAGCATTGTACTTAGGGTAGACTTCAGAACCATGGGAAATGCAAAGCAAAGGTGCTTTACTGGGGCTGCATTTAATGAACACGGCCTCACTCATTAGACAAATGAAGTTAATCTGAAATCACTGAAATTCACCCCAAGCAAATGCGTGATCCACCACAACAGTCTAAAGGGTATATTTTGATCCTTAAATGGATATATTGTATAGTGCATGGGATCACCTCTCCTGGCACGCCCAGAAAGAGAGTGTGGATATGCAGGTCACCTTTTTTCCTCCAATAGATGAGATTCTTCATAGGGAGCAGCATTGAAATAATTATGCTGCTGTGATTGTTTCTATAAATTACAGGGAGTATGCATGAATATTTCAGACAGATTTGGCACATCTTCAGGATATATTGCCCTGATGTGTCTTGTGAACAGCTTCTCTGGAAGCCAAGCACCCTTTCCTGAGGGTATGCAGGAGTTCCTGAAGCTGCTCCCCACATGTCACAGCTGCTGCTTTTACCTGTGCAGGCTCTGCAGAGTTGGAGGGGGGTAAATCTTTCTGGGTTAAATATGAACTTTGCCACTGCCTGCTCCAGCCAAGACCTCTCCAAACCATTCTTACTAGCTTTCCCAGCCTCAGCCTGGAAGCTTCTGACAGGTTTTCTCCTGCCTGGTGCCTGCATGCTGCTCCCTGGACACTGCTGTCCCTTGTGCAGGACCAACATCTCCTGATGAGTGGAGAGCACCTTCCTGCCAAAGTCTGGCACGTGTTACACCAGAGAAAAA
This sequence comes from Picathartes gymnocephalus, assembly GCA_013390045.1. NCBI lineage: Eukaryota > Metazoa > Chordata > Aves > Passeriformes > Picathartidae > Picathartes > Picathartes gymnocephalus. The sequence goes on from WEKY01030210.1 coordinate 76,488, forward strand.
TTTTCCACTTCAACTGCTGGGTTCAGCACTGGGTCTGGCACCGGCCCCAGGCAACCCAGATTTTCTCTGATCACCACAGTGCCTGTCTGATGTCCAGCAGATCCTTTCCTTCTCTTCTTGCCTACAGACACTTCAGGGAAACTCAAGCCTGCAACAATTAAACGGTGACTGGGGAACACCTGAGCCACTCAGGTATCCTCTGGGAAAGCCACGAAAGAGACACTCAGAAATCCCCAGCTTTCAGCCACTTGCACAGCCTGAGCCATTCAGCATCCACAGCCTCCCCGTTCAGGGTTACAGCTCTAGATTATCCTGCCTCTGATAACAGCATGGAAAAATCTCACAGCTGCCTGAGCTCATGCTGCAGGACAGGTCACTCAGTCCTTAGCTACTCCTGGAAGAACAGGTAGAAAGAGGATTTGGTCTGCAATCCTGCCACTGATCTGCTGTAATCCACTTCATTACGGTCTTCTAATCCTCAAAGTCAGATGCAGCACATGGCTAATGACCATTTGGCTAAAGGAAAATCCTCTGTGTGCAGCAGGCAGCACAAGGGCAGAGATCCTGCAAGAGAGCCAGAGATGGACTTTGGACAAGAGCATGGAGTGATAGGACAAGGGGGAGTGGAAAGGCTTTAAGCAAAAACAGGGTTAAATATTAGGAAGGAATTCTTTAGTGGGAGGTCCTGGCACAGGCCTCCCAGGGAAGCTGTGGCTGCCCCATCCCTGGAAGTGTCCAAGGCCAGGCTGGACAGGGCTTAGAGCAACCTGGGATAGGAAGACGTCCCATTGCAACAAGGAACATTGTGGAAGATGTCCCTACCTATGGCAGAGGGGTTGGACCAAAATGATCTTTAAGGTCTCTTCCAACCCAAAAAATTCTATGATTCTGTAACGTGCAGCTAAGCAAAGGCAGTTCCATACAGGGTGCTGCCTGTTATGGTCCTGAGCACCATAAGGTCTGTGTGCTCACACCAGGGCAGGATCTGGCCATTACGCAACATCCTCTCTCTCTTAATCATGCAATTTCTTGTTTTACGTTTCCCATTACAGGTTTTCTTTCTTTTCAGTATCGATTTCATATTCTCTGACAGAAACAAAACTGAGGTTGGAGAATTTTCTTAGCAGATATGCAACTTCTTAGCATAAATAACATATTGATAAATGACTGGCAAATCATTTAATATACTTTTCTAAACACTCCTGGGGTTTGTCACATTATTTAATTAACAAATAACTGCTGTAAAATTGGGAAATACTGATTAGTTGTGGCTCTTTCATGAAAATGCCTCTACTCACTCCAAAATGCCTGCTAAACACAATTCAGGCTGCAGTTTTTGCCTCTGGCTTTCTTTTGGCCACAGTGTGGCCAATAACTATTTGTACTGAGCCACATGCCTGGAGAAACCAATACAGCACAAATGGAAGCTCTGCCTCTTACCCAGTGCCTGAAGGCCTCGTTTGAACTGAGCAATAAAGCAAACAAAGTCACTGATATGATTAACACATCTCGCTATCAAAACATATCCATGTGTTTATGAACTTATTAAATAGAACTTGATCCAGGTAATGCTGGTGGATGTTTTCCTGAGCTAATAAGACCATGTGCAGAACTTTGTACCCTGCAGCTGAAGGCTAACATGGTTTCACATTACTTATGCAATGAATTAAATGTATTTGGCCCCACTACGAGGGCAGGTGTTGACACATGGGAATGAGTCCAGCAGAGGCAGGCAGGCTGCCCAGGGACAGGGGCACAGGGCATTCCAGGAAAGCTGAAGGAGCTGGGATCCTTCATCCTGGGGAATAGATGGCTACTGGGATCACATTGCTGTCTGCAGCTCCCTGGTGGGGTTAGAGATAAGGCAGAGACAGAGTCTTCTGTCAATTGTATGGCAAAAGGATTAAATTCTGTATGAATGTGAGGAATTATTCTTTGCCATGAGGATGATCAAGCACAGAAAGCAGAGAGGCCAAGCATGTCCTTCTTCAGTGCTATTGAGAACCCAGCTGAACAAGAAAGGCCTTGGGCACCCTGACCTGCCTTTGACTTTTGCCTTGTTTTGATCAGGGTTTGAGCCAGAGACCTCTGGAGAGATCTTACAGCCTGAGTTATTTTATTTATATTGTACTTATATAATTCTTTCTCCTATAAATAGTTGGTATTAATTAAAAAAACATAATATTTCTCTATGACCCAGGAGAGTCTTCTCAGAATTTTCCTACAGCCTTTACTAAAGGGTCACAGGTAAACTTTAAAAAGAGCTCCCAGAATGTTTTTACAGAGGGTGACCAGTAACATGTACAAAGAAATAGTGGATTGTAATAATTGTTAAAACAAAACCACATGCTAAACCACCCAAATTTCAGGACATTATTAGCTCTCAATGATTTCAAAGTCTCCTCACTTCTGCAGGAGCCCAGCACCTTGCCACCACAACCCTTCTCTAGAAGAGTATCAGCATTTGAACCTCCATAAAAGTTACCTGCACCACAGAAAATCAGCTGCCAAAATATCCTGCACTTCCCTGTTGTGCTGCAGCCTGGACCAGACGTGGGTGTCAGCAGCAGCAGCAGCAGCAGCTCTGAGGACAAATCTCCACCCCTCACCTCCCCAGCCTGTGCTGTGCTCCAGCTCTGAGAAGTTTCTGGATGATGAGGACATCAGGTCAGGGCTCCATTGCAGAAGGCAGGAGATGCTCGTGAGGAAGCAGGAAAATGCTACAATGAACATCAGAAAAAGGAGGCAGCAACCACCACAATTTGGCTGGACACTGACCCAGGTTTTTGCTCTTTGAAGTGAACGTACTGCAGGGAAGGTGGCCAGGAGGTAACACAGAGGTATTAACCTGCAGCTGATCAGAGGAACAGGAAAACATCGGTGTAATCAGTTTCCCTAACACTTCAGTGATCTCAGCTCTGCATGGCTGAGCACTCCTCTCATCTTTGCCACAGCCCAAGCAGGAGCAAGGGGGAGGTGGCTGCAGGGAAGTGGCAGCTGACCTGGGATTGACACCGTTCATGGCCACCTGGCAGGGCAAAGTCAATCAGGCAACTTTCACTGCTAGGACTGGGAAAGTCTCCTCCAGGAGAAAATCTTCCAAAGGTAGGAAAAAAAAAATAAAATTCAACAGATTCTTATCTGCAATGAGACATTATTTATAGCTCAATGCACAGTTAAAATAGAACAAATAAGCATGTTCAGCTATGAAAGCAAATTGCTTTGAGGTTATATAAACCAGGGGAATAGTTGAGTGTATTTTCGAGCTACCAGTCCTCTAGCAGTGCTCACATCACCAGAATAGCTCACAGCAGGAGGACTGTGGCTGTGTCCCTCGGATTTCAGGCAGCTCTGTGACCCACCGAGGAGTGTCACTGCCCAGAGAGGCTGAGAGGCAGAAGTGAGATATTTCAACTGACTGACAGGCAGGGCTGGGAAAAGTGATCTAGTGTGGTTGGGAGGAGTTCTTGCTGCATGTTTAGCAGCAAAGAGGAAATTGAAGGCCTCAAGGAAGATCGTTTGATCCCTGGACAGCTGCACTGCAGAGTTTGTTTACAGAGGGATAACCATCCCGGATGTGACTGCAGCACAAAATCTGTGGGCAGGCTGGCTGGGGAGCCAGGTTATTGTCTCACATGAAGCACAGGGATCATCTCTTCACAGACAGCTGCCAAGTCTCATTAATTTATCATAGGGACATGCCTGCAGTGCTCACTCCCCTCAGTTCTGTTTTGTAAGATTGACAGATATGTCTATAGATCACAAAGTGCTCTTGACAAGAGGGTAATTAACCTTCAATGTTTACATCTCCTTCCTCTTGGTAAGTAGCACACACTTTGGGGGTTTGGGCAGGTCTGTTGTAAATGAGTTACGGTGCTCTTGATCAGAGCCCAGAAGGAGTGGACTTTAAGCTCCCCATGAAGCAGTGGGTAACCACGGGAGAATTTGCCTGGGTAAATGGCCAAAGCCTTGGACTCAGGGTTTTTGGACCAGCACCAGGTCTGCAATCGTCCATAGGTCTATAACTCCCAGCCTGGATCTGGGACTTGCTTCATACAAGCTCAGGACAGGGTGAGCTGCAGCTCTGCCAGCTTGGGGGAACCAGGGGTGAAGGAGTTTATACAGAGATAGTGATAAGTAGCAGAGGAATCCTTGTAAAGATGGGTTTAAACATTTCAGGGCTATATTCCCCTGCACAAATCCCATATGGGAGGAAGAAAACAGGAGTGCCACTGTAACCTGCAGGCATCACTCTGCCCCAAGAAAAATCAGGGTATCACATCCCCATACAAACCTTTTTTTTCCATGTGAAACCACAGGATGAGGTGATGTAGAACAGAAGCAAGCAGAGCACCAAACAAAAACATGCTCCCAGGTCTCATCTGATCAACCAACAAACCAGCAAAAATGCATACGCGGAACAATGTTTTGGAAAAAACAAGTGAAGGTGCTTGCTTTCATGTATGGGAATAAAACCAGGAACCCCTGGGATATGGGATGAATGAGGGCTTGGTTTTTAAGAATCATCTTGTAAGTAAAGCAGCAACAAGGGAGAGGTGCAATAGGCTCAGAATGAAAATTCACTGCCCTTCCTGGTGGGAACAGCAGGGAGGAGAGGGTGAGAGCCAGGATATATCATGGTGCTATAGCTTGAACGCTTGGCTGGGAGAGGCTGAACTGGGTGGAAAGAATTTCTATAGCTGAAGGACTATTAGTATCATAACCACTGAACACATATTCATTATTAGCATCAAAAGAAAGGGCAACAATTTCATTTATTCTGCAGAGCTGAGCTTTAATGAGACCACTGGCTGATTCTTTGCATCTGGACATGGGTGAAGCACAGTTGGTGCTGACAGAAAGGAACATGATGCCAAATTACAGGACTGTACCGTTTTACAGTAAAACTGAGGTAGACAGCAGGAATTCTACCCTCTCTGAACTATAGCAGTAGCAAAGTAACCCAGGTATTTACTTAGTATGTTATATATGCATGACAACTACTATATTATACATGATCATAGGGCCCTCACATCCCCTGGTTTGGGCACTGCCCCATTTGCAATCTGACAAAACATTCTTCTCTCAGGAGAACTGAATGCACTGATCTCTGCAAAGGCTTTGTGTGCCTCCTTTTCTGGTCTTGAAACGGGTTATTCTGCACTTTCCTGCTGCTGTCAGTGGAGGTCGTTTGTGAATGCTTCCACAGCAAAGAAATATTTCTCCATATTTTGCATCATTTTGCTATCCTTCTCTTCCTACTTTGGAATGCAGCCTGTGGAGAACAGCAGTATTAGAAAGCTTGTGTTAAATCACTGCCAAATAAAATGTCAACAGAAGGTATATGCATCACTTATGTCCAATCGTGCACTGCCTGCTCAGCATCCGGCTGACACTGTTTGGGATGCTGCCACTGAGAGCAATGGCAGTTCAGCTGCTTCTTCATTTGCCTTCCTTCTTAGTCACTGGGGTGACTGCTGTTCCCAAGGCCCTGAGTGCCCCACATTCTCTGAGGAAGGAAAGGTCTGCCATTAGAAACTCAGTGTGACCATTTTCCCAAAGGGATGCAAGTGCTGGGAATGTACATAAAACTTCCAAATGATGCAAGTGAAGGAGAGTTCATCCGAGTTAACCACCAACAATGAAGTGGTTTTACTGTCTCTGACTATTATAAACCTATCAGTCAACAAACCTCTGCCATCTGAATGTGCTGCATCATTTGAATTTCCACTCCGGATACTTTCTTCAGCTATTTTCTTTTCTCTGCTAAATCTTCACGATTTACCCCCAAGCACAAACAGCAAGTGGAGAGGGAGAAAAGGAGGATAAATAGGAAAAGCACAGGGAGAGGCCAGGGGCTAGGGAACTGTCACTCAGGAAGTGTGTTCTTTCCATTAGAATGACACTTTATAGGCACAGATCCCACATTCACTGGTGTAAGTGGAACCATCTGTGCCACAGATCTGCTCCAGCACTTGGTCAGGGGGCCCTGGCTGGCCATCCTCAGCAATGGCCCTGGGGCATGGGCTGCAGCCCAGCTTTAAGGGGAACAGCAGGAAAGAGCTCAAAGCAATCCATCCAAACATTCCTCATCCTTCAGGAGGCTCGAGCAAAATTAATATTTTACTTCTACGCATGAAAAAGAGGCAGGAAGCAGGGCTCTGTATGAACACTCGTTCTTTGCAGTTTCATGTCATGTTTAAAACCACGGGGCCTCACCTCAGCTGGTGGAAATCTGGAAACCCCTCCTGGGCTGTGTGGATGTCTGCCAGCTGGAGACAGGCTCCTTCCACTGCTGCTCTCTGCTTTTTGCCTCTCTACTCGTTGATCCGCGGAGAGCACGCAACCAGAGCCCAGGGCAGGGCAAAGAATCAAATAAAACTGTATCACACATTAAATTGCAACAAGAGAATGAACATGTCTGAGTGTGAACATATTGATGGATGAAATGGGTGCATACCAGGGCTATATATTTCTTTAAACACAGAGGTCCAAGGAAATTTTTTAAGTTCCCAAACTATTTTCTTTGCCAACTGTCAGTTAAATAGGATGGTGCAACTGATACAATGAGCTTGAATAATTATTTCTGGATTTTTTTTTTTTGAGGAGCATATGGTTATGAAAATGCTTTAAAAATAATTTAAATATTCTTCTGAGATGAATATTTAAAAATCAGTGGGATGAGCCTTGTCACTCTCCAGCATTCCTCAAGAGATTGACAGAGTGTCTGAGCCCATCCACATGCCTCACTAACAAATGCAGCATATAAAAAATAGCTGAACCAAGGAAAATGATCAGCAGACATAATTTTGAAAGGCATAGATTTTTTTGATAAAGTGTTCGAATGAAGTTTAGGTACAGCCACACTCAAGGAAAAGTTGTGGGGTTTGTTTTTTCAAGTTGCAGATGGGTGAGTGTTGATAAAAGGTGAAAAAAATTCCCAGCTAAGTATGAAAAGACTAAGTACTGTTTTCTACATTCCACTTATCAATCAAAATTTAAATGATTCGCCTCATTCTTCCCCCTCTTTGTGTTGCAAGAAAAATGACTGTAGACTCAGAAAACATTGATAACGCTATAAAGATAAGTCAGACAAACAAGGAAGGAGAGAGGACGTTTATATTTTTAAAACCCTGCCTCTGTGATATGTTCTGGTACATTCACAGGTCACAAATCCTGAGGCTGGATCGTCATCAGTGTGAAACACGTCAGAGTTGGTCCAGTCTTGGCAGCTCCATCCCCACTCCCTGGAGCCGAGGGCTGCCAGGCAGAGTCTGGAGTGGCACCAGCTGCATTTCAGCCCTACTTTCGAGATGCCTCAAGTTGCAGCCATAGCAGGCACTGCAAAGTCATTTTTCCCTCTGCTGCATCCTTGACTGAGGATATAAGGCAGCTTCTGTTCATGGCAAGAGTGCAAAACAGGAGTCCACTGAAGCAGGACTAAGTCCGTGCTTGCATCTGATCCTTTCAGTGCCTCTTTCCAGGTTAAGAACCAAGCTTTCCTAGCATGACTGTGAATGGTTTTTGAGAAAAACCTGACTATTTTGAAGATGCTCAGGCAGCTCAAGGTAAGGAAGAAAGCCCCAGGGCTCTGCAGCATCATGCACCTGAGCAGGGAGCACTAAAGCATCTGTCACCTACACAGAGATGGCTACTGAAAATATTTGCAGTTTGGGAAGCACTGAGCTCATAGGGTGATAAGGAACTTCTTGATCATGGAGGTTGGACCAGATGCCCTTCAGTGGTCCCTTCCAACTTTACCTATTCTGTCATCTCTGGCTGTTTCCCACCACAGTAACCTCTCTCCATCCATCCATCCATCCATCCCTCTGTCTATGCCCCAGCAGGCACCCAGCTCAGTCCACTGTGCCTTGAAACCACCTTTCAAGTCTCTTGGTGGCACTTGAAACCTGGTATTGTTCTACCTCTCTCCTAAGCTACAAAAATTCTATGTTCTCTCTTGAATGTGCCTGATCATTGCCTCCTCATCATAGAACTATTTAGGTTGGAAAAGACCTTTAAGACCATCAGGTCCAAACATTATCACAAGGCCACCACGAAACCATGTCCTGAAGCACCACATCTACACATCTTTTAAATCCCTTTAGGGTCAGTGACTCAACCACTTCCCTGAGCACCCTCTTCCAGTGCTTGACAACCATTTCCATGAATAAATTTTTCCTAGTATCTGATCTAAAGCTCCCCTGATGCAACTTGAGGCCATTTCCAATACAAAGCCGAAAGAAATCATCTAAGTAACACAGACTGAGTAAGTAACCGTGGAACAGCTGAAAAACAACTCCAAGGCGCAGAAAACCACGCTGTCCCTGAGAAGGCTGCCCTATTTTTATAGTTATATTGCTTCATAAAACACCCCCTGAGCCTGGGGGATATTTAAACTCCGATGTCAGGCTTCTCCCATTTCCTGGCCCAGTTTTAGCGATTTATTCCATTATGTATTTCTGCATGAAACCTGCTGGTGAGCCCTGCATGGAAACCTCTGTCCTCTAACCCCTTTGGCTGCTTCCTTGGATGTCTCTGACTTAATCTCAACTTCATGCTTCCTTGAATTCTTTTTTGCCTTTGGTGTCATCAGACAATGAGCTCCAGAGAGGAAGCCTTGGCTGTGCCAAGATAATGCCTTTGAGTTGGCTCTTGACAGCTTTACTGCAAAGGCTTGCAAAAGCCAGCGGTCAGAGCACAGTACAAGTGAAAGGCTGCCAAAGTCCACAAGGAAAAAAATTATTCAGGTCTTATCCCCGAGGATAACCAAGTAACACTTAAACAAGAGTAAAACAGCATGTTCTGCAAAAACACCTGAGCAGAAAATGGCAAAAAGGTTAAATAAACCAAAAGAACATTTGCTTTAGGACACAGACCCAAGAAAAGTACAATAAGCCATTGTTAGTTACAAACAGTCTTGAAAATGGACACTAATGGCACAGAGGTACTATGGCCTCATTCTCTGGTACAATACCCCCAATACCTCCAAGTCAGGAACATTTGCCTTCAGCCTATTCTTCTAGCCTGACAATTCAAAGAGTGACTTTCTAAACTGATCCAAATAATTGTGTTATTCCCTGGTGAACTACAATAGGATATTGAATCAGGGAGGCACTAACTGTAGTCCAGAAGAATCCCTGAAATATTTGACTTGCAATAGCTTTGGTGACCTCGTGTGGAGGCAGTGACAGTGGTACAGCCAACAGAGGAAGGGCAGCCCCAAAGTCCCCCTGCCATCCATCCGGACCACCAAAATGATAATAATTATATTACCAGGTCCTGAGCAACTTGGCCTGAAAAAAGTAGGCAAAATTACTATCAGGCAGAATTTTTTCCTATAACATGTTATATATTTGGTTAAAACTGGTCACAAGTGAACCTCTGCATCTTTTTCCTTCCTGAATGACTTCAGAAAGCAGCTCAGTGATGCACCAGGGCTGTCCCCCACCTCAGGGGTGATCACAGACCACCAGTCCTGGAGATATCCTGTTGCATTAATAAATTAAGATATTCCATGAGTGGACATTTCTGCTGTCTGTGACCCTGAATGCCTGAATGGAGCTCAAGATTCCCCTCCCTTAGGTTACATCCTTAAACTGTACCTGACAATGTGGACAAATTCAGTGGAGGCAGGCTGGGATCCCCTTTCCTGGCAGCAGCTGCTGTCTCTGCCATGGGACAGGCTCCACAGGCAGTGGCAAGCAGGACAGGGCACCTCCTGCCCAGGCAGCCAATCTCCCTTTCTAGCCCAAGCAAAAAGTGCTCTCCTTGAGAGCAAATCACCACCTACACCCTTGGCATTTCCCCACGGAGGAGGTGGATTCCCCATGCTCTGGAGGTAAACGTCTCCTTGCACCACCTCTGAAGAGGGAGTCTGTGATCAGGTCATACAGAGATATCATGGTTTGATAAGATTAACACTGACAACAAGACTCTGGGGAGTAAGGAAAGGACTGAGAGCACCAAGGGGAGCCCAGGCCCTCATCAGAGCAGGGATGGCACTGACACATGGCAAGAAAATATTATCCACATTATTGGTAGTGGAGAACATCAATAGAAAAATAGACATCCACCACTTGAAGTACCATGGCAGGGGAGAGATGGGGCAAAAGAGAAGAGACGTGGCATTAAGACAGAGAAATGTTGCTAAGTCAGTTTATTGAACAAGTGTTTCAGGAGCTAAGGAAACAAGGCAGACTAAAGGGGTGTTACTAGGGAAGGTCAGCCCATGGGAAGTCACATGGAAGGGAGTTTGTCTTCCTGGGCTGAAGTCCAGCACAGACTTAGCATTCAGTCAAGCTCATGAGGTTGAGAGCCATCCTGCTTTCCCTGGTGAGAAAAGGAGAGAGGAGAATTAGACATGGCTGATGCCCCTTTCCTCATTTCACTGGCCCAAGTGTTGGCTTAGGGTTGACTGGAGAAAAAGAACAGTTTAAAAAACCCAAATATCCCCTTTCATTATCCTCATTTAAGGAAAGATGAATGGTTTCATTCATTTGGTACAATCCAATTGCTTTGATGAAGTAATTTCCACACGCCTTTGTGAGCTTGTGGAACAGCTTGAGTGCTGGTAAAAATCAATAAAATACTTTTAAAGTTAAAAAACAGGAGACTAAGTACAGATCACAGAAATGGGCCCTTCTCATTTTCCCTTACAATGCAAAGAAACTAAAAATGTCCAGTATATGCCACAAGCAGTTAGACAAAAAGGCGGCATGAGAGAGCCCTGCATTCACAGCAGGTACAGGAATTGATCATGAAAGGAAAGGTTTCACTCCTCTACGTACACGTAGGCGTTGCAGAAGGCACATCTGTTGGGGTAGGTTTTGCCATCAGAGCCACAGTGGGGCACGTAGTCCGCGGTGCAGATAGGAGAGACTTCTTTGACGCCCTTGCAAACGGCCTGCACACAGAAAACAGGTATGAATGTCTCTGCCTGAGAGCAAACTGTGACCCCCCCAGCACAAGGAATGACACCCCACTGAGAAATGAAACTGGCTCTAACATCATCATAACCAACTCCAAGTGTCCTTCTGGTGGCAGATGTGATCTTGCACTGTTTCTGCTCACGGCCACGTCCCTTCCTGCTTTATTACAGAGCAGTGGGATGGATGTTGGCTGCTTTATGAGCAGTGTGAAATTCCCAAGGGATCTCCTCAGGTGTGCACACCACCACCTCCTGATTTGTAGCCCTGAGCAGAAGACGGTCCCCCATGAGTGTAACAGACACTGAACTTCACTCTTTATTCCCATCCTCTCCCACTCACTCTTGCAATATCCTCTTCACAGGGTCCGTTCTTTCTCTTGCCAAGGTTGGTCCGATGCTCCCTGGAGGAAGGAGAGATTGTTATTAAACACAATCTTCCCTGTTACAGCCAGAGAAAGAGAACAACCCTCACTCCCATGGAGCCACAGCAATTTCCAGATCACCCAGCTCAGCACCACCTGCCCAGCACTAACAAAACCAGACCAGACTCTGTCCCCAGCTGATGCACCCCCTCTGTGGGATTGAACACCTGTGGCAAACACCAACCAAGGCAAGCAGGAAAACGGGGGCAGACAGACAAAATGCCTTCAGCACAAGGCTTCAGAGTGAGCCCTTGGCTCCCAGAGAGCCAAAGTGTGAAACCCCAGGGAGGAGGAGGAGGAGCACTGACAGGTTGTGGGCACACAGGCTGCACTCGCTGGCGTAGGTGACACCGTCGGTGCCGCACACGGGGTTGTAGATCATGGTGCAGGCCATCAGCTCTCTGCCATCCTCCAGCGTGGACGTGGGGAACTGGCTGCAGTTCAGCTGGGGACAAAGGACAGCAAAGGCTCTGCCACGGGCTCTGCTCTGTGCAAGGAGCCCCAACACAACCCCCCTGCTTATGCCTCTGCCCAAATCTGCCTACACCAGACCCTAAAAGGATCTGCCAGATGACAAATTATGGTCGTATATTAACTCATTCTTCGTGGAAAACTAGCAATTTCCTTTCACAGCCTTCCCTGGGGAAGACTGAATCAAGGCTGGAAGGTAGGCATTACTCATTGATCCCTGCATTTATCACAGTGCCCCTATACCTTACTGAACCCACCAGGATATTACAAAAGGCAGCTCAGAAATAATCTGTAAATCAAAATGGCACGATTTATGCACTTCCTGCAAGGGGGCTGGCTGTGACCAAGGTGTTTTTCACGGCCCACAAGAATGGAGGGGAGATGTGCTGACAGGTCCTTTGTTGCAATGGGACGGTTCCGAGTGCTGAGAGCTGCCAGCAGGACTGACAGCAGTGGAAGCTGATTTACGTCAGCTGAGGAGCTGGCCTTGTGTTTTAGCACTCCCAGTTTCTCCAGTGTGAGCTCTTCTTTCCTGATTTATGTATCTCACCCGGCCTGAGCACAGAGCGTACTCAGGAAACAAAGGAATGACATTTCATAGTTTGTTTGTATAGAAATGAAATATCTGACTTGGGATGTTGACTCTTTCAAACATATGCTAATGAGGTGGCTTTGTTCTTCTATTCCCCAGCGAGAGTAAATGGTTTAGAGCTGGCCAAATATAGTTAATAAGGTATTTTTACAAGATTCCTGTTGGTATATATTAGATTACATTGCATTAAAAAAAAAAAACAAAAAAAAAAACCAGAGGTGGATTTGAATCCCCTGATATGTTACGTATCAGTATTCAAAACACAGGCAATTTTCTAATCTTTGCAGAACATCCTTTTGTACGACACAAGCATCGAGAAGGCACCAGGTTCCCTGGGCCTCTGCATCCCCTGCCCATATTGCCAAAATGATCGTTGATGCAATGACAGAGTGCTGTGGGAAAAGGATTCTCTGTGTAAAGCCTTAAATCATTTATCATCTACCTGTCTCATAACTCAATCCTCACCTGTCCTCTCCTCTTTCCTTCCCTGACTCCGTGCAGGAAGTGCACAACGTTCCTGCTGATGGGAGGGTGATATTCACCCACAGAAGGAAGGGCAGCACAAGTGTGACCCCCGTGAAGGCTACACCACCCAAAGCACCCAGCACTTGCTCAGGTTGTGCAGTTGGCACCTGCTCAAACTCTTCCTTCAGGTTCCACTTACCTGGGGAGCTTCTTCTATGCACCTTCCATCGTGCTTCTTGGCAACCTGGGTTCCGTATTCCCTGGACGAGAAAGCAGAGTTAAAAACGCTCGGCGAGTAACTCTGCGGGGCTCTCGGGGGGCGACCTGCAGGGCTCACATGTTGTGGGCACACAGGGCACAGTCGTTGCTGTAGGTGGCACCGTCCGTGCCGCAGATCTCGCGCAGGATGAAGGGACAGGCTTGGATGGCCTCGCCGGCCTTGGCGCCGCTCAGGTACGTGCTGCAGTCAACCTGGGCAGATCAAACAGCAGTGCTGGGTCAGTGTCCCCCCTGCAGTCTGCCCTCCTCTGATCCTCCACGCTTTAGAGGTCTTTTTCAGGGGAAAATCAGAGGGGTTTTAAAGCTCAGACTTGCATTAGGAATTAATGATGTAATTCTAGCTTGGTATTTTCTGCTAGCTGAGGGAAGAAAGGAACAGCTGGCAAAAAATACTGTTTTCCTAGAGTGGAACATATACAAGTTTTAGATCAAGCATACATAAAATCGTAAAGATTGGAAAAGACCTCTAAAATCATTGACCCAGAACCCCAAACCATATCCCCAAGTGCCACATCCATATGCCTTTTGAACAATTCCAAGGAATAGTGATTCCACCAATTCTCTGGCCAGCCTATTCCAATTACTGACAAGACTTTCAATGAAGACTTTTTTTTCCCCTAATTTCTAAACTAAACATTCCCTAACTCAGCCTAATGAATCTGATTTAAATTGTTTGACATTAAATACAGCTTGACATAGTTTACTATATCTGAGGTTTTGTTTCAGCATTTCCAAGAGCAGCAAGAACTGTTTCACCAGGTTCTGTTGCAAAAAATATTTACAATATATAGAATCTAATAGTTTAAATATTTGAGGATCAGTAGACAAACAGCTATTGGAAATCAGTCTACATTAGCTAAACATCACTGACGCTTCACTGTCATTTTGCACAGTCTCCCCAGTGCAGTGTCTCTTATTATCCATATTTCCCACGTGGTCCAAAACATATTAAAGTAAAGACCACTTTTTAACAATGTGCCTTTTCTACAGAAAATATATTGCAGTCCCTCAGGATGCATGAAATTATTTTTGGTGCTTCAGAGCTGCTCTGCATAAGCAGAATAAATGTGTTGAGATATTATCAGCACATATTGTTACTGTGCAGGATAATAAAGCTATTTCTGTACACATACCTGAGAGCAGATTTGTCCTGGCTGACCAGAGTACAAGGATTTTTTTAACCTGCCTGTCTAGTGCAATGGAAATCCTAGCACTGAATAAATACTCAGATATCTAACACAGCCTTCTGCTTCCTTTCCTACTGTGCTAAAATGGGCTGCACGGTTCTTGGGCTGCCTCTGATGATTTCTGTTCAGAGGTTGGCAGTGCTGGGACATTTTGTTTCTGAAGTCCCAGCCTGTCCCCATCCTCTCTTGCCCTCCTATAAGGCACATTGGCAGCTGTGAGCAGCTGAGGAGAAGCACAGCATGAGCACGAACCCTGTGCACCACCTTCCACCCATCCCTGGGTGCACTGAGCCCACCCAGGGTCTTCCCAGAGACCACAGAGAGTAGATGGTGCTTATTTTAGAGCTAAAAGAACACTTACAGGAGTGCTTTCCTCCTTGCATCTTCCATCATGGCTTTTCTTAACATCAGACCCGTGTTGTCTGGAAGGGAGAGGCTGGGGTTAGCACACCCACCACCCGAGCCCTGGGACACCCAGGTGTCACAAACAGCAAACCAAATCCAGAGCCAATACAGATGATAAAGGAGGCACCTGATTGCCTGATGAACCAGCTTCTCCCTGTCATTAGAAAGTCTAATTCTAAGTGGCAACAGACCAGTCAGGTCTCCCCATTGTGTGCTATATAACAGCTCCATTCACTCTTTCTTCTGCACAAATACCACAGTCCCATCCACTCTTTCCCCTGGACAAATATCACAGCCCTCACAGAGTGCTCAGATTGAGAGCTGGCTCTCCCACAGCTCCCCCAAGGAGCAAAAAGAGCATCAGGGAATGAAATCAAAGTGACAAGGGCTTCAGGAGGTTGAAAGAGGAACACGGATTTGTTAGTACCAAAAGAAAAGCCATCTGAAGCACTAACCCTGGCTTGCCACTCCAAAAGAGAGTCCTGTGTGCAACACTTACACGTTGTGGGCACAGATGCTGCAGTCGTTGTCATAAGTGAACCCATCTGTGCCACACACTGGGTGCAGGATCCTGGGGCACCAGACCAGGTCTTTGCCACCTTTCACCTTCCTGACTGGGAATTTACTGCAATCGAGCTACAAAAAAAGCAGCAGCGTCAAACCTGAGGAAGACTTTGTTCTCCAATAAAAAAAAAAATTCCATCATAACCTCCTGCCACATCTCTAATACTGGGATGCTGAGACAACATCAGTGCTACAATGCAGTTCTTACAAAACCAGGCTGAGTCAGCTCTGCCTGAACCCTCTCACACACAAGGGGAACTGCACATCACTGCATAGAGTGTGAGGTGCCAAAACCCCGGCTTAAGCACCTTGGTCAGTCTCAACTTCAAGGTATGACAAAAAAGCAAAAAAGATTTAAAACATAGCCCCTTTTTAATTTTGCAGTGAAAGAACTTGGGCTTTGCATTTGAAGGGCATCATCAAAGGAAGATCAAAGGCCAAGCTGAACAACTTCCACATTTGTGTGTCAGCATGTCAGCAGCTCTGGGACTTCTCAGCCGATACCCTCCAACCAAAACTTCAGGTGTGTCCCACATTTCAGAATATGTCTCCAGCCCAAAGGCTGCTGTAGGTGTGAATTCATCATGAGAACTCTGTGCATCCAGCCCAT
The DNA here is from genome assembly GCA_013390045.1 of Picathartes gymnocephalus. Classification (NCBI taxonomy): domain Eukaryota; kingdom Metazoa; phylum Chordata; class Aves; order Passeriformes; family Picathartidae; genus Picathartes; species Picathartes gymnocephalus. Next base: position 92,413 of record WEKY01030210.1, read on the forward strand.
CTGCCAGGGCTGTTGGGCAAGGACAGGTGGGATTTGCAGGCATCCTCGACACAAGGAACTGAAAAGTCTTAATAGACAGGTGGAGAAAGCCAGACTTCAGGCCAGCTCACTTTCAGAGTGGATGTCACCTCAGGGAACCCTTCAGCTGATGCAGCTAAGAGGAGCAAGCCTTAAACTGAACACTTACCTCGGCAGTCTTCTCTCTGCATTTTCCACCATGCTTTTTGCCAACGTGGGTCCTTTTTTCCCTGGAAGAGGGAAACAACAAAATAAATGCTTAACTTCTTGGTCAAGGTCATGTGCAAAAATGAAGCAATGGCTTCAGACTCTATAAAAAGTTTTCAGAATGGCCACTTTACTCATGAACAAGCTCATCCCATCTTCTCCTAACATGCAATTTAAAGCAATATTCTGAATTGTTCCTTCCCCTGCCCAGCCCACAGACTCATCCAAGGAGATGCCTTATGACTCTTCATGAGCACACAGAAGGCACCAGAAAGAAACTCAAGGCAAATCCAAAACCATCCCATGTCTAAGAGACTTGAGGAAATAGGCATGAGCAGAAATGCAGCAGGATGGCTCTCAGGACTGCCCAGCATTGCTGGGCGCTCAGAAGGAGCACTCTGGGCATGGCACTCACGCGTTGTGGGCACAGATCGCGCACTCGTTGTCGTATGTGGTGCCATCTGTGCCACAGACTGGATTCAGGTCCCTCGGACAGGATACCAACGTTTTGCCATCTTTGGTGGTTGTTGTTCGGTACCTGCTGCACTCAACCTGGCAAAATAAGGACAAATCGTTCTAGAGGAGCCCTTGCTGTGGAAGAAAAATTGATTCAAAACCTTTTTGTTCTGTATCTCAACCTCCAATGCTTCTGCAACAGGACAATGCCCTGATGCACTGAAGCTAAATTTCCAATCGGAAATGAGGTTTCTGAATATTATTCCAGTTCCCCAGGAGTCAAAGAAAAGGACTGTCTTGGAGAAGGGATCCTTCGGGCACAAGAACGTGTACAAAATTTTGGGCCTAGTTTCATTAGGAAAAAGAACAAAGAGGTCTTGAATTTGGTAAAAGACATTTTTCGACAGCTATAGATCTGATTACTGTTTTGGTTTGTGTTGGTTTTCTCCACAGTTTTCCAGCTCTGTGACTGCTTCTCCCTTCAGATTCCCTGTAGTTAAGCACAGGGTTTGAAAGGACAGCAAAGAATTATTATCTATCTGTTGGAGAATGTACTTCCTGCATCCCAGAATTTTAGTGCTGAAATACAGAAGCTTCTTCTGAGGCATCAGACTGTTGGCTTCAGACAAAGATACAATAAACTATGCTCTATAAATATTTATGGTTAGTGCTCTTATGAGTCTCACTACATCTGTGAATACAACCAGCATGGGAGTTTTGAATCCCTGCTGCTGAGGGTGGAAATACCTGTGGTCTCCAGAGAGAAAACTGCCAACCTGTACAGCATGCTGGCAAGAGAAAACTTGTGCCTGTCCACCTTCTCCTGGGGACACAAGTCATCTCCTCATCCCATATCCATCTCCTTCCTCCTTCCTTAGTTTGCTGTGGTACACATGGTGTGACTTTCTCTTTGGAGCAGGGAGGAAGCCAAATCCACTCCCACCGTGCAGAAACGTAAATAATGAACTGGGACCCGTGAATACCTTGTCCTATGGACCTCTTGCAGCTTCCTAGCGAAACCTGTGAGGTCCTCAGGATTTTATTAGCAGCCCTAAGAGATGGATTTTTGACTTCTATTGCACTTACAGCAACAGACTCCTTGCAGGGCCCATCATGTATTTTGGTAATGTTGGTGTCATGTTCTCTGGAAGGAAGAAAAGCTTTGGTTAGGGAGCATTGAGAATAACTTTCCCCATGACACTGCAGGCAACTGGGACAACAAAGCAGGGTCTCCCCTCCCTGTGGGACATTACAACTGCTTGACTTCTCCGAATGTGCCCTGCAGATGGCAGCTGCTAATGCACAGTATTCCCATGTCCCATGGGAATTAAGTGTTAGTAATAACCAGGTGTTACAAGCAACACTTTGATCTGTTCATGGCTCTGTTCAGTTTCTTTTTGTGATTCCCTTCATGAGCACGGGAAAAAAACAGGGAAGAAAACTCAAGGTGGCTGGAGAACCACAAGCAGCCAGCAGTGAGAAGACCTACAGAGACACCTGCCTTAAAACTGGTATTTCTCAGAAGAGCTTCTGAGTGCCTGAACTTGCTGATTATGCAGGACATTCCATGCACAAGACTTACACATTGTAGGCACAGATCCCACAGTCGTTCTCATAAGTGAAGCTATCTGAGCCACAGACTGGTTTCATTATCCTTGGGCACGCTACCATGACGTGATCATCCATTACAGCTCTTGGGTAGTTACTGCAATCAACCTGTAAAAATAGCAGGAATAGGGAAAAAAAAAAAAAAAAAAAATCACCTTTTTAGTATAATGATATAACACTCTTATATAGTTTTCTTACTCTCTCTCTCATCCTTTTGGGAAAAATCCAGCATAAAATTAATTTCACTGTCAAAAGTAGAAATCAGAAATTCTGTGGGAATTCTCTCCCAATGAAAAAAAAAATTTATATTAAGAAGGACTGTGATTTGGGTTTTGTGAGGTCCTTCATAGGATCCTGCTGGAGCTATCCAGGTGGTGACATCCAACCTTCAGCCAACATATTATTTTTATTTTATCCCCAATTAGACAGGCTAGAAGCCTGCAGTAGAAAATAACAGAGAGATGGTAACACATAGCCTACAAAAAGCCTCTCAGCTTTGGTTATCACCAGATTTTATTTCCTTTTGTGCTGTGCAGACCAGCTGTGCACATTCTGTCCCACTTCTGCATGGCGTTTGAGCTGTCCCCATTACAGACTTTGTCTTACCACAATAGGTTTTGGGTTGCATTCTCCGTCGTGATCCTTCTCCACATTCTCACCGTGCTCCCTGGAAGAAAGCAGACCTGTGTCAGGCATCATGGAAGAGCATCACCTCAAGGCTGGTGGTGTTGGCACCCAGCTGCAAAGCCACATGCTCTTCTGCCCAGCCCGTCCCGGGGCAGCAAAGCTGAACCCCTGCCCTGGGGCCTCTGGGGGTTCCCACAGCACTCACGCGTTGTGGAGGCAGATCCCGCACTCGTTGCTGTACGTTCTGCCATCAGTGCCACAGACTGGCCTGAAGTTCCTTGGGCAAGCCACCAACCACCTCCCATTCTTGGACACGCCACTGGAGTACTGCCTGCAATCAAGCTGTGGAAGCAGCCCAGAATCAGCCCCGATTTTGGCTCCCTCATAGAATGAAACCCCCAGCATCCTCCCACCACCGCCGTGCCTGCAGCTCCTGCTGGGAGGCAAATTAGAGGCATTATTGGGAATCTGCTCAGGAAGGAGGGAACCTTCCCTGCAGAAGTTTCTGATTATGCACTCCTGCCGGGGTCCAGGGAGGCAGGATGGCTGTGGGTGAGACAGTGCCTAATGAAGGCGGTGGTAATTGGGAGCCCCTGGGCTCCGCAGCGGATCCTTCCAGATCGTGCTGCACTCCAGAGAGTTACGGGAGGCTCGCAGCTGCGTGGGAGGAACCTGCAGACAAATCCGTGGCTCAGGCCCTGCTGGTTTTCTCTCTCTGATATAGGTATAGATATTTATGCAAGGAATTCTTTGCGCCTTGCTGCATGGAAGCAATTATCAGACTCACAGTGTTTGATGCTTTCAAGCGTGTCATCCTAAGACAGTTTTCCTCACGAGGAAGCAAACTACTGCCTTTGGCTGGGAGTAACTAAATTATGTCTAAGAGTTAATATAATAAGAGTGTACAATTACTTCTTGCTTTTTCATTTTATTTAATGAACTGAAAATACTGCAAAAAAGGGGGGTCTTTTGCTTTCTTGTGAAATTGGAAATATTAGTCAACCATGCACTGGCAGATATTATTTTAACAGCAAAGATTTCATTATATTTAACCCATGTGCTCATTGGGTAGTTACATAGAGTTTTTACTTTACCAGAAGCCTGAAAAGAACATAATAAATAGATCTGTAGCTCACCTCATCTCCAAAGGCAGTACCTGAAAGAAAAAAATGGAGACAGAAAATAAACTACAAATTATTAACAGGCAGAGAATACATATATAAATATTTTCATGAAACGAGTTAAATTCGGTGATTAGTCAACACTAATTTATTTTGTTTAGGAAAATATGGAGTTTTACATTATTCCAGTAAATGGCCATAGGATGTTTTAAAAGTTTTATTACATTTCTGAGGGGAATAAAACATGTGAGAGCACCTACATTTAGCCACCCCTAAAATGTTACAAGTAAGTGATAAAGGCACTCTCAATTCCATACTCTCGGATTTTAACCTCTTCTAAGAAACTTTTATGTTTGACTTTCAAAAGTTTGGACACGCATGTTTAAGATAGTTATCACCACCAGCACTGTTCATCTCCAAATACATCATTCTCAGTTACCAGAAGCAGCACAGCAAACTCCCAGTGCAATCCTACAGGTTAAAGTTTGCATTTATATTGCTCACACGGGTAACGATGCCATTTCCTACAGTTTTGTTTTGCCTTTATACACAGGACTACAGTGTGCAAGCCCCTACCCTGCACTAGAACTTCTCCCACAAACCAAGAGGATAACAGTTGTATGGCGTTTGCTGAAACCTCCATCTTGAAATCCAATTTCTTTGCTGTGCTATCTCAGGAAGACTCTTTCTTCATGGAAAAAGGTTCTCCTCTGTGTTGCAAGACCCAAAGGTTTTTACTGAAATGAAAACCCTACTCTGACTCAGCCAGATCGATCTTTGCAGTACCCCAGTGAACACTCACCCAAGCAGCAGCAAAGGGCAAGAGCTGCCCTCACCAAAGCTCCTGTCACCTTCATGGCAGCCAGGGACACCCCTCCAGTGCAGCCTGCCTGCTCTCTGTGCGGGAGAGGAAGATTGCAGGGAGGAGCAGGAATATATAGCACAGCAAGCCATCAAGTGGTCCCACCTCATTAGGTAATGCTGCCAGTCTGTCATCACCATTCAAAGCCAAAAACGTGTTTACCCAGCTTTGGATGTCTGGCTAATGATTGATACAAGCCTGTGTGCCAGGAAGGGGATTTCATGTGGCTCGAGGTGAGTGGGGACCCTGCCAGGACCCCTCTCCTCCCACACACTCTCCCAGCCCTGGGCTGCCCCTCACATGGCTGCAGCACATCGTAGGCTCACATCTCCCCTGTGTCTACCTAAGTGCAATTAGGACTTTCTCCTTATCTCTCATTTTCAACTGAGCTGTCAACCGATAGCCAAACCCCCCGTTATTTAACCTCAGAGCATGATTTTGTACTCTTCACTGCTGTATTTCAGCCCAGTGTGAGCCCAGGCAATTTCAGCCCAGGTCACCCTGTGCTCTGCAGGAGGAATCCTGCTCTTCTCCTGTTTAAAAAACTCAGCAGTGCCCTTCTGCACATGCCAGCTATTCCTGTAATATAGCAAGGAACAAAAATACCAAGTTTGGTCCCAAAAATCCATCTTTTTGGCTGTTCACTGACAACTCCCATGGCACCTTCGGCTCACCTGCTACCACCTCCCCCATGGCCAGTCCCTGACCCACCTTACAAAGCCTGACACCAACCCCCAGGGCAGCAGGCCAACTGCCTTTAATGTCTGCACAGACTAGATGTACTGTACTTCCTTTACCTAGGAAGTCAGCCAACTTTGCAAAGATTGGTATTAGCCCACGCACAGTTTGCTTCCTGAGTATTCGCTGTGTACGTTATCTCTTTACGCTTTACATCTTTAGTTTTCTTCAAATATCTCCTTAAAGTTTGCCCACTATTCAGGTAACAGAACTTAGATTCGGCCTGAATAATTTTTTGGTCCTTTATGTAAGGAGATTTTTGGCAATTCTTTGGATTAATCTCAGTTGTAGACTTCTCAGTTGGGATCCTAAATTCTCCAAATCTCTCACTAACTTTTCATCTTTCAAATTCTGCATTTGGTAATCAAAATCCTTGCTTGCAGATTTATTTTTGACATAATTTAAACGGAGCGAGCTTGTCTTGAATCATCATAGTTTTATTTTCTAAGAGAAGGACATTTCCAACATCTTTCTCACTTGAAAGGCAAATAAACAATAACACAATTTTAGGGATTACCTAGTGGAAAAATATTTGCTTTCATATCCAGGAGCTCTGCTAATATTAGTAGTTTGCAGTGTGCATCTGCAAAACTAAAGCCTTTCCAAATGCCAACATTTCCTGCTATATCAGGAACACGAGGGATCATCTCCCTGTTCATATTCCTCATTTTCATTCCTTCCCCTGATGTTCTGACCTGTGTTTCCTGACCTTTCCCTTATCTCAGTTCCACCAAGCATCAGAGGACTCTAGACCTTTGGATCGATGCAGACCTTGGCTACAAGGACCCCTTCTCATCTCAAGTACAATATCCATCTCTGGGGGCTTATTCCAGCCAAGGCCAGGATCTATTAATGCTTCCTGGCAGTGGAAAATGATTCCTGACAACTTAATTGCCAGGCTCTGTAAAAGCTGTCACGGTCAAGCAAATTCCTGCCAATGTCCACAGCGATGACACCTGAACCCTATCGGAAGGGAGATATTATTTGCAAACCAAATCTGAGTTAAAGTGGATTGACTCAGCGTGTTCTGTCAAGAGCAAAGTAATTCTCTTCCAACCAAGCTATTAAATTTGGGAAGTAGTTTGCAATAGGAGACAGAGTAAAGGGAGAAAAGAGCAAACACCTGTCAAGGATCTAGAGAAGGAACTCGGATTTAGAAAACACTGCAGCTACAGCACGTGTCTGCTGTCCCCTGTGCCAGCCGAGGCACACAGAGCTCAGCTTTGGGCTCCTGCCCTGTGCACAAGGAAGATCCACGCTGTGGCCCTACCAGCGAGCTTCCTGCTGCACAGAGAGTGATTCAGCTAAGCTTTTTCCACCAGGAACTTGTCCCTCAGGACAGAGCCTTTGAGGAGCAGAGAGGCAGGTGCAGCACATTCCACCCACGCTGGACAGGGAGACCTTTGGTTGTGTTTACACCCTTCTGCTTGGGCAACTCCCCCTCGCAGGGATGCTGTGTTGACATCTACCTGTTTATTTTCCTTTGCTGTAAATCCCACCTGGCTGAGCAGCCCTGGACATGAGCACTCCACCCCTTTCTTCTGCTGCCTCTCCAGGTTACCTCTGGTCCCAGCTGTGAATCCTGTGTCTCCATCTCTGCCAGAATTTCACTGACACAGGCCATGAAAGGAAGCAACCCCTCTGAGGTGAGAAAGAAACAAAGCCAACTCATCTGTTTTTCAGAAATCTATGCAGAAATTGTCCATGCTTCCCATCCTCAAACCACAGGGACGGTTGTTACTACACCCAGGACTAAGCTGTTTCTTTTGGGACCTTCTACATCAAGGGTCTGGATTTCTGACATGCAAGAAGTTACATCTTGTTTTTAATGAACAACTTAAGTGGAGTTGCTCATACCTTCATGCAGAGGAAAGCACTGGAAGTTTTTGTGTTGCATTCCCAGAGGAAAAGCTGAGAAGCAGGACAGCTCTTGCAGCAGAATAGAGCAGGGAGATCCCAAGGAAATTGCCTGGAGAAGAGTTTCCTGTAGTAGGGAGAGCCTTGCAGGGAGAAACAGATGTTCTTACACCTGCCAAACAGAAGCCCTAAAGAGAGGAAAGAGAGAGACCAGAGAGACCCATTCATGAGTCCCCAAGGTGAAAGCACATGGGCCATAGAGCAGAAATTGTGATAATCAAGACAAATGACACTGAAATCCCCAGGTACCCATATGCAGTTGTGTGGTGGGACTGAGCATCACAAGGAGAGCCAGAACAGAGATCCCTGCAGCAGAGCCAGAGGGGCTTCCCCGCTCAAACAGCATCAAGCTCTCCATGTCACAACTCACCAAGTTCCTAAAGGAACGAACGCCCCTAAACTGCAAGATTTCCAGCAGTGTCTGCTGTGACAGCCTGCAGAAGGTGCCCTGGGCAGGGCACACCATGGGGCCATGCCAGGGCTCTCTCTCAGTGTGGCTGGAGAGCAGCAAGGAGCTGCTGGGCAGAGCTCCCAGGCTCCAAATGGGCAGAGGACTGAAAAACACCACGGGGAGTTCAAGGTTTGCTGAGGCATCTGCCAGAGTCAACAGTCCTCACTCTCTACCAAGAGCAGCACTTGTATGCCCTGAAGAGTTGCATAAGTTCCTGACACCTGCTATGTAAAAAGAAGAAAAAAGTACTAAAGCCAGTTAAGGTCACTGCAGAGGGCATTTTGCTCAAAACCCAGTGGCACTGAGAGGCTGGAGACCAAAGTGTGGGTTCATAATGCCAGTTCTGCAAGACCCCAGGAACTGCTGTGAACCACACGGGGTCTGTGGTTATTGGCAAGCAACACCCTTAATAAAGTGTAATTTACAGCAAACCCAAGAGTCCCCAGACCACTGGTACCTTTGCAGTTTCATAGAGGACTGGCTTGGCCCCATTACCATTTTAAAGGGCAACACAAAGGGCAACCAAGAGCAAACATAAAAGAAAAAGTGGTGAATCTCCAGCACCTCATGAGCCTTTGCCTCCTTCTCGCCAGGAGTAGCAACACGTGGCAGCCCTCCAGAGCTCCTCTGTGCCACCAGGGACACTCCTCACCGGCCAGCCCTGGGAACAACCTGCAAAAGGGGGTTGAAAGCAAGAGCAGAGCGAGCAGGCAGACTGCTGGGAGCAGGATGGAGCCAGCACTGCTGCTAACAGCAGCACAGGCAGCTTTAGCAAGTCCCTGTCCTGTGCCTCCTCAGCAGATGGCCTTGGAATCTGATTAACAATCCCTTATCACCAGCTGCGATTTTTGTGGATGGTAATTTCTGCTGGCAGCAGGAGAAATGTAGAAGGTGCTCAAATACTGACAGAAGAGGCTACTGGGGCAGTCTTCATCAGTTTATTGCTTTTCAAGCACAGCTAATGAAGGTTTTAGGGGCCATTATTTGAAAACTTAAACACTTGAAATCACTACAAATCATAGTAGCTTTTAAGGGCACTGATTTTCATTTGCAAGAATTTATTTTAAGCCACAAATTTTGCACTGCTTTTATGAAATCATGTAGATGTCCCTGCACATGATGTTAGCTGGAATCAGTGAGCAGACATCATCAGAGAGCATTTTTACTGTCTGACATTCATCACTCTCAGGCTGCATAAATAACATTTGAGAATGTACTTTTTCCATCTCCCCTCACAGACAAATTCTGCATCCCCCAAAACAGCTAACCAGCCCCCAAATGGTGACTCTCACCCTACATGACTCTACTTGGTGAGGGGATTTTCCATGTAGAAAGAGGCAGTCATTTATTTCTACACCATAGTGTTTGCTCACATTAAAAACAAGCATATGAACTATTAACAACCACTTAAGGCAGAGTCTGCTGATAATAAAATCAGTTTTTATTATTATCAGCTGCAATAAAACATGATGCATGCGTAAGCATTTTGAGAGTTTAAAATCAATTCTCATTAGCTGCAGTAGAAATAGAACATTTGATAACTTAATTGAAAGGATTCTACGTCTTTGGTAGGAGTGAAATTAATTGGTATTAGGTAAAATCCTGTCAAAACCTGAAAGTCACTTCAGCCTTATCTGCAAGAGAAAAGTGTTTACAGATCAGGTCACAGCTAAAATGGACTCAAACACTGCAAATGTTCATTCAAGGTCTTCTGGAAATGTCCTGCAATAAAGTTTATACAAATAAAGAACCTGTTTGCTTTAAGTAACAGCTATAGAAGAGAGTACAGGAAGTACGTGGAAACTGCCAGCAGATTTCTATTAACCCACCATCAGTGTCTCCTGTTCTGCAAACTCCACCCCATTCCCAGATCCACTGGCCACAAAAAAAAAAACCAGGGAAGTCCTTGGCTCAGAGTCCCAGCTTCATTTGAACATAGTTTCAGGATATAAATTAATTAGAAACATCTGTAGGTCAGATACATCTCAAAGCAACACCACTTCTCCTTAAAAAGCTTAAGCCATTCCATACCATGGAACTTCTCCCTTCCCCATCTGCCCCAGCACCAGCACCCCAAAGGAAGGATCCTTCTCTCCTTGCAGGAGATGGCTCCTGAGGCAGGAACGGACTCGAGCCCACAGGGAAGTTCAGGCCAAGGCAGAAGGTGACCCAGCAGCAGATGGTCCATGGGCCACCACAATGGCTGAGCTTCCTGCACTGCCTTGAGGGTGCCATCCGTGCTTCTGCCCTCTCACAGCATGAAACACTGGCCAAATGCACACCTCCAGATCCCAGAGACCTTTCTGGGCTCAGCACAGCCCCTAACATCACCACTCAACAAGTATCTACTTCCCAGCATTGCTCCACACTGTGGTCTGGATCTTCCAGCACTTCACATGAGAAGCCTGGAAGGGGACACTTAAGTGCATCACCTAAACTGCCAGCCCAAGATATGAAGTGTTTTAAAACCAATTTACTTTTGCAGGTTTCCAAATGTAAACCAAACAAATCTCAAACAACCCTCTGAGGTAGGTAAGTATCGTTTAATGTTCGTTTTACAGGCAGGAGAAAAGGGCTGATAGGGCAGTGAAGTGATTGACCCAAGACCCCATAACGAGCCAGAGGGAACCCGACCCCTCCTCACAAAATCCCAGACCATACTCTTCCTCCTTGGGTCCAACATCTTCACCAGGCATTTACAGCAGCTGGTGCCCCTCAGGGTGCTCATTGCCTAAGGAGCCCGTGGTGCAAAGCCAGAGTGTGTCCCTCCCCTGAGGCTGAGTGAAGAAAAGTGACATGAAGCTGAGGAGTTATGTTTATTGGAGAAGCACGTGAGACACAGCGAGGTGGCAGGGACACACGGGGCAGACCTGGGAAGCACCACTGAGTCCCCACAGCCTTTTGCCCTCCATCTGAGCACGGACAGGCCTCATTTGCTGCAGAAGGGGATGAAGGCAGCTCTGGCAGTCCTGGGGACTCGGCAGCTCCCCCGGTGCTCGACATCGACTCTTCCTTTACTTGCTCTGCAGAGACAGAGGGCAGACAGTTTGTTACTGTAGTCCCAGAAGGCAAAGGGACCTGAAAGGATCATGAGGAACATTAAAGCTGTGATGTCCCCATGCTCTGCAGGGGCTCTGGGCCATTCCTGCCTCCCTGTGATGGGGGACAGCTCTGCCAGCATCCTCCCTGCTCTGCGGGGACGGCTTGGCTGCAAAAACAGAGCCAGAGGAACGGAGAGGGCAGAGCCCACAGCTGCAAGTGCCCCCAGGCTCAGCTCCACCATCCCAGGGATGCAATGAGAGGAAAAAGTCTGCAGAACTCTCTTTCCCAGCCCTGCAACTTGTCTGGACAAGGTGAGACAACCCCCAAAGGACAGGCTGGCCAAGCAGGGCTAAGTCACTGCCTCTCTCTCCATACCTTTGGTCACAGCTGATCCCTGGTGTTTGCTGGCAGTCTGAACTCCATTACTCCTGGAAAAGAAGAGCAAAGAAATAAGCCCATCCCCAAGCTTGACCACTGCTGTGTGACACTGCTGTGACAGCCCCTCAGGCCAGCTCAGTGCCACATGAGACAACTGCAGCAGAGCCTGGCACAAGGGCAGGCAGGTTGGGCCACTGCCAGCTGAGGAAAACAAGACTAATTTCAGCCTTAAGCTAGGTGCTTTCCACACCTATTTTCTAATCTAGGAAAGGTCCTGCTTTTCCTCTTTCCCTCCTTCCACTACCTTTAAAAGTAGCGTGGCAAAACAGAGAGCATTGTAAGGAAACTGGGACTTGCCCATTGCAAACCTGGGAGTTATCTGTTTGTTGAGAAACAGGTTTAAAAAAAGGAAAGGAGAAAGTGGATAACCCCTATTTTCCCCTGATCTATTGACCAGCGTGGGCAGACTGGTGACTACTGCCCAGGTGATTGGTGTGAAAAACCTTTGAACCAGTAAAGGAACTGCAAGATATGCAGTATTAAAAGTCAAATGTGCTGGAAAGACCCACAATCAATTCACCCACGTGACACAACCCTGCGGGACCTACCAGCCAGATAACTTACAAAGAAGAGATATCTAAACCCAGGATGCCGACCTGTATTTGTCATCAGTAAAGCAGAACAGGATCAAAGGAATTCAGTTACGGCAGAGACCTCCCAGGGAAGGTGGCGAGACCCAGCGCTGGCCAGTGGGGACAGGCTCTCTCTGCAGCAAGGTCTTCCACCCCAGCCATGCCCAGACACACCCTTTAGTGTCAGATCTCTCTCAAACCACACTGCTCCCAACCCTTCCCACAGGAATCCTTCCCTGATGGCCACCAGGCCACCAGAGCTGCCAGAAACACCTGGAAATCCAGCTAGAGCTTTGCAGGCAGGAGTGGATGCAGGCACCGAGCTGCAAAGGGATGAGGCAGCTTTAACACACATTTTCTCAGGCAATCCAGCACTCTCTGTGGGTAATTTAAAAATACAACTCAAGGAAATTCTACAATTTTGGGGTAACAATTTTTTATCTTCCTCCAAAGCATTTCACATTCTGCACATTGCAACTCTCTAAACCCATTTCTGATGCCAAAAGCACTGCTGGAGCTGCTTTCCTCCAGGTTTTAGTAGCATATATTGAGTGCCTGAATCTTCAGCAGAAAGGAAAATTCATTATACTGCAAGTGAGCATGAATTTCAGTGCTGAAAATAACATTGCTCTGTACATTGTTTATAAGCTCCCATAAATTTCCAGCCTGATTCTTCAGGTGACTTAATAAACATAAAGAATAAATCATTGTGCAAGGAGGCTTTTGTTTGGCTTTTCTTGCCTCAAGAAAAAAAAAGCTTATCACTTTGACTTTTAATTGCATCCATCTCTCCTTGGAATATTTAACACAGCCACAAGCTCTCTGACTTTCAAAAAATGGCATCCCCCTCTTATTGCAAGGGCTTGAGAGCTGTAACTGTTCAGTGAAACAGTAAGGAATTCCAGAACAGGCAGAGATTTTTGGGAATCCTCTCTATTTTTCAGTTGCCACTGTGTATCTAGTCTCATTCTGTCTTGGACACAGTCACTGATAGACTCATGTAGTGCCACATCTCCCTGTAGCCACAGGCCCACAGTGGCTCCATCTCCCTAAAGACTGAGACACAGAAGCCCCCAGTACCATCACAGGCAAAATTATTTCTGTCTGCACTGCAATTTCTTTGACTTTAAGCAAAATTTAGAGCACTCTGCTGCTTTAGAGTAGAGGGAGAAAGGAGCCAGGATGTTTGCTGTGCTTGGGAGATCTGCTGGTGTCCTGGCACTGAGCAGAGGAAGGCATGGAATGACACTATGGCATGATGGCTCTCTCATACCCCACATCCCACTGTGCCTAAAAACACATTGATACCACATCCATACTCAGAAGACAAAGTTCCCACTCAAAACTTCCCAGAAACCTCTTTGGTACGTTCAATATTTGGATTCCCACAAGGGTTTAGAGTGGGAACCAATCTATTTCCCTGGGGCTGAAGATTCAGTTTCTCAAGGGTTCATGCCAATGAGGACAGTCCTCCCCAGGTGCCACAGGATATCCTGTGCACAGAGTCACAACCTGGGAGATCCTGGCTGCAAATCCAAGAGCTGGTGGCTGTCCAGCTTCCAGTGGTAGAAAGACAAAGCACAGCTGAGAAATGTTTAACTCATCTGCTCTGTGGGATTGCACAAGATGTCAAGGCTCAAGACCTTTCCTGAAAGTATGCTACCTAGTGAAAAATCTTCATTTCCCAACCACCTCCCTGGATATTATTTAGGGAACAACTCCTTTATAGTTTATACAGTTCTGGTCTTTCTAGCTCCATCAAAGTCCCAGGAAGAATGTCAGCTGTTTTCCCAGACTCATCACACTCCTACCACACAGCCTAGGCAAAACATGGAGACTATGCCCAGTTTATGTATTAAATCTGAGCCTCAACCTGTATTTAAACATCTGGACCATGAGCATCCATTCCTGGGGCTATAATGATCCTGTCACAGGTGCAGAGGCCAGGCTGGCTCCCCAGCAGGCACTTAGAGTGAAGTGGGATGCTACACACAGCCAAGGGACACTTTCTTTTCTCAAGGGACTCTTGGCAACATTCCACTCCAGGAAAAAAAATAAAATAGAAATAGGGGCTTCAATACCTCTCTTCCCTCCCAACCAATGTGGCTGAAGAGGAGCTGCAGAGCGTGCCTTTAATTAGCCCACTGTTACCTGAACAAGCCAAGTCAGTTAACCTGCCAGCAGGGTCAAAGTGTGGATACCCAGCTCCTGCTGAAGGGCACGGTGGGCAGCTGGTGAGTGCAGCCACTCCTCATTCCTCACTCCCTATTGTGGCTGCCTGGATCAGGTGATCCAGGCTCAGACGGTGCCAACGGGGAATTTCCACCAGGGGAAAAGGAGAGATTGATGTTTGGCAGCCCAGCTGTGGTTTGCTGCTTACCACTTCAGGGGCAGGCTCTCGGCACTCGCCTCGATAATTTACTGTGATGAAGTTTGAAGCTCTCCTGCAAAGGGAGGACAAGACATTGCTTATTATTCACTTGCAATGCTACAGCTCTCAGCCTCCAGCATGACAGTCCTCTGTGGGCTCCTTAATGCTTTGATGCTACTTCCAATGTGATGGCATTTATTGCTCCCCAAACAATCTCATGATTGGGCAGAGAGGGAATAGGGGACCCTGGCAACTTGTGTATCTTAATTAGCTGTCATCAGATTAATCTCAGGCATTTTGATCTATGTTTGCTTAACAGCAAAGCACCAAGGACACACTTGATAGTGAGTCATGATGTATCAAAACAAACACTGTTCTGCAAAAGACACTCGGGAATGGTGGATGGCCCTGTATTACTGAAATCTCTCCGCCTACTCACATGGCAGCTGAACACAAGTCACATTCATTTTTGTATGTTTTCCCATCAGTGCCACAGACTGGTTGTGATTCGCTGCAGAAAATCCTTCCACCCTTTACCCCATGCAGAATTCGATCGCAGTCCAGCTGAAGAGAGAAAGAAATCACATTTGGTGCCAAGTTCACTTGCAAGACCCTCCTTTACATGACTTGAAAGTGCTCACAAACCAAGCTTTGCGTGGGGCCCCTCTGTCCTGTATCACATCCATCACACCTCACACCTCCAGCCAGGCCAGACTTGGAAAGAGATCGTGTCTCTTGTTGGACCATCCAGCCAAGCTTTGGGGGACAGACCCCTCACACCCCGCTCATCTGATCCACCCCAATACCACAGTCCAGAGCAAGATTTATTCCTCTCCAAGCGCATCTACAAGACAAAATCTTCCACCTGTACCTAGTCTTCTTTATGAGTACGCTGACAGCATTTTATCTGCAAGGACTGAGCTGGAAGCCAGCGGCCAAGGCTGAGGCAGAACGCCTGGAGCGGGCTGGCGCTGCCGCGGGCGGTGCGGCACGCAGCGCTGCTGACGCCCACCGCGCTGAGAGCCTGAGCAGCTATGACTAACGAGGGGTGCCCTCCTGCTTCCTCCCGAGCACGGCAACGGGAACATTTAGGCGCAGTTTTCCCCACAAACCACACGCGGCACAGCCAGCGCACAGTGGCAGAACGAGGAGCGACCTTTAGGGATCCCCAAAAAGCCTCTCGCCCCCTGAGAGCGGAGCGGGTGTTTGCACAGTCATAGCAGATTTCCAACAGCAGAGGTCAGGGATAGCTCAGCCTGTTCCCTGGCACGCACAGCCCCTTCCTCAGCCCCAGGAACCGAAAAAAAGACCGAGACGAAGACGTGACTACTGGGATCCCGACCCCTTCTCCAGGTGCTACAAAATGTGTTGCAACGGCTGCAAATGGTGCAGTGGGACTGAGAGAACATTCCACTTCCCCTTCCACCTGGAGATGCAGCATTTAGCACAAAAATGATGCTTTAGCAGCAGCAGGAAGAACCCCAGGGAGGAGGATTTCATGCCGGCCAGCAGAGGGGGAGGTTTTGGTGATGTTGGGGTGCTGCGATAGCACCTGCTGGTTAAACGTCACTTGCTAATTTCCATAATGTGCTGCTTCCTCCCTCATCTGGGTAATTATCAGTGACGTGAGAGCAGACAATGCTGACCTCTGCAATCCTCTGCTGGACGCCTTCCTACGCACCAGACACCGCTGCCTGCACCACAGCCCAGGGCAGGAGGCCACCCCACCAGCAGCCCCACACATCACAGGTGCCAGCAGCCAGTGCCACCACTCCTTTAACTCTGGGAATTGGCTGTGACAGAACCCACAGGTGGCCCTGGAAAGAGGAGAGGAGCAGATCCGCTCCCTGAATCACCTCTGGTCTGTCAGGCTCATCAGCAGCCACTCCCCCTCCACTGCTACCAGGAAATATCACTAAGCCCTGAAGCAGACCGGCCTTATTACACCTAACTCTTCCTCTGGAATTCATCAAAATTGCTGTACCTGAACTATCTATTGGGGTTTTAACTCAAATATCCCTTTTCTCGAAGCAGTCAGTTGCAGAGGCTTCAGAGAGAGTTAAGGCAGTTGGTAGTAAGATCCCTCCAAACCCATAGAAACACATTTCCTATCTCTTCCAAAGCATTATTTAAATTACTGTATGAAAATGCTGGAGGAATTTAAACATCAGGTATTTTTTTTTTTAACCATCCTACCTCTAGACAACACCCTGTGATAGTGAGATCCACAGTTTAGTCACCCTTTTTACGGTAACTTATTTTCTCTTATTAGTTCACATTTTCCACTTTTAGCTTTGCTGGAACTATTCCATTTTCTTCTCATGAGAAGGGAGAGCAGACACCCACAACCTCCCTCCTACATAATTCCATACACGGTTATCATCTACCACTCTCTGTTTCCCCCTTTAGCACTCCTTCCTTCTGCCAAACTTGTCCTCATCCCCTGGTCAGCTGCACCGCCCTGCTCTGACCATGGCTTTTATCTCAGCACCTTCTCAGCATGGGGAGGAGCACTCCTCACCCCACTTTGGCTGCATGTGGGGCAGGACTCCAACCTGAGCTCGATCCACACCCCCACATCTGGGGGGCTTCAGCAAGGAGCCAAGCCCTTCCCTCTGCTTCCATGCCAGGTGATACAGGGGCTGGCAGCAGGCTGCAGATACTTTCACTCATTCAAACCCCTCCAAGAACATGGGGCCAAGTGAAAAGCTTCAGGGTTACAGCAAGAACAGAAACAGCTGCTGGGAAAGGAGCAGGGGTGGCTCAGCACCAGCAGAGGAGCACCCTATGGGAGAGTCTCCATTTCTGCCCACACAGCTGCCACCCAAGGGGCAGCAGGTGGATTTACCATCGGGTCCCCCTCGGTGTCTCTGCTCTGTGACTTGCGGCCCGGTGACTGGTTGCAGTTCCTGCCACGCTGAACTTGTGGGCTGGCAGAGAGAGCAGAGATACAGTTCATCACCATCTCCTTCCAAACAGGGGGAGCAGAGTGCAAACCCACCCTCCCTGCAGACCCCCACAGCTCTTGGAGGGCTGTTTGCTCCATGGCACCCACCTACAGGATAGGAGAGAGCAAGAAGCCCTCCAGGCACATGCTGAAAGGGAGGAAGCCAACAGCAGGACACAGCCTTGTCCTGTGCTCAGTCCGAGTGCACCACCACCCCAGGGCTCTGCACCCCTGTGTCTGCTGGCAGCACTTGATGGAAGGGGGACATGAAGGAACTGCACCAGTCAAAAGCAAGAAATCTCAGCGTGTCCCAGAAAAAGCAGCAGCTGAGGCCTGCTCAGGGCCAACAGCTACAAAACAAACAGCTCCTGCCCAGAAAGCACGTGATGCACCAGGCACTGCCTTTGAGCCAGGGCCAGGCACACACGTGTGCACTGCCAGGAGACAGATTTTGCTGGACAGAGTGTCCTGAGAGGGATTCTGAGCACAGCAATCACTGGTGCTTCATGCACGGAACACCAAGGCCAAAAAGGAGCAAGGGTTGCATGAGAGACATGCCCCACTATGTCTCTTCCCCATCACCAGCTCAGCCAGTGGGAAGTGTTGCAATAAGCACCAAACAGCACAATGTGCACTGCTGCGTCCCAGACCATGCTGCTCCTGCGTTGTCAAACCATTCCTGTTCCAATTAATCTGCTAGTCACCCTTAAAAATATATGTACATGGAAGGGGGCAGAAACCAGTGCCAGTGCTGGTGGTGTGAGGAGACACCCCAGGTGCTGCTGGACTCACCCTCTGCCCGAGGAGAAGGGACGCCTCTCATTTACACCCTGCCGTGAACCACCACAGTTCTTCTGCAAAAGGGGCAGAACACACTCAACAACCACAGCAACAACTTTTATGCAACTAGAGAAGCAGCAAAGCTAAAGCAGCTTCTGCCCTCCCCATCATCCTCCCAGACCCAAAGAATTACAGTAGTAGGTTTGATACACTCCATACCCAGCAAATATTATCATCCAAGGGCTTACAGGATTGTGGGGAGTCTGAACCTGCCCTTTATCTCTCATACAGCATCATATCACTGGGAAAGTGAGAGGGGCCATTCTGTAAGGTCCGAACATGTCCAGTTTGTACGCTCACACCCAGGTCCATCCCACAAATGAGTGAGGCTTTGCAATACAACCAGCTTCTCCCCCATCATTAGCTGGCTACAGAATCCTAAGCACCCTGATCACCTCAGGCAGTCCCTGGCCATTCAGATCCCACAGACTCTCAGCAGACCCTTTCTGAGTTCAGCATAAGCTCCAAGCTACATCTCACCTGGTTTGTCCTCTCTGAAGCAGGCAATTTGTTGCGCTGGACAGTTCCACCCCCTCTTTGAGCTTCCTTTTTGCTGGAAGAAGAGAAGAGGAACAAAAATGGAGTGCTGTGGTAGTGTGAGTGCCACCAGCACCCAGGGCAGCCCTGTAAGCCAGTGTCCTGCCACTAAGTACCACCTCCCCATCCACAGTCCCTGTTCCTGGTGGTCTTGCTCCTAATTCCCATCCCTAAGGCTCCTCCCTTGCTCCTCACCATTCCCACTGTATGCTACATCCTGGATCCAGGTGGCTGCTTTCATATCAGGGCTGCTTCTGCATATGCTCTATGGGAGTAGAGAGAGAGAGCATCTGGAAGGCAAAGAACACATGTGGGAAACTCCTCAGGAGCTGCCCGTGCCCAACAGTGCCCTGGGAAAGGGGCTGCTGTCTGTCAAGCTTGCTTCTCCTCCTCTACTCCACACTGCTTCTCACCTGCCCTTCGGCCCTTAGTGCTGAAAGGGAAGTGGGAAGAGAAGCCCTACTGCCAGAGCATCTCTTAGAGGGCCACTGGGAGTCAGGACTCTCCCAGGTATTGCCCAGATGCAGCTTCACAGGCAGAAGCTGCACTTTTGCACCCTGAGTTTTCCCTCTTTGCCGTCGCTGCTCAGAGGAAAGGCTACTCACAACTTCTCAGCACACATGAGACATTTGTTGGTGTGCTGCCTGCCAGAGGCATCCCGGACAGGGGCGTTCTCCCTCGTGCAGGACAGGCGTCCACCAGCTTCAAACTGGGAGCGAAACTCGCTGCAGTCATCCTGCAGAAGGAGGGCAGGGTTAGGGCAGTCTGTCCTCCTTGCCTTATTGATCAGATCCTTAGAAACCTGGGGTTTCCTGCCAGGAAAGCATGGAACCATCACAGGAGAGTCTGGGTGGGGGTGAGAGAAGAGGGTGTGCAGTACCAACCACTTAGCACATAAACAGAGGGGTGAGTCAGAAAGATTCCATGTCCTTCTGCCTGCACAGCACGTGTTGGGAGTTTTCTAGTATGGTCCCACTAATTATTATTCTCCTGGCTGGGCTATCCAAAGCATGCCAGTGATGTGACCGATACGGCAGTGAAGTCACTCCCTTTTCTCCCAAGGTCCTTAACACACAGCTACAGCTTTTTCCCAGATGGCAGCTCAAGATAATTTTCTTTACAAAGCGCGTAGGATCCTCCAAACCAGCCACACTTTGGGACATGTCAATCAAGAAGCAGCAGTTAAAACATAAAAGCACAATGCAAACACACTTAATAGCCCACGAGCACAGGAAGGCTGTTTGGAGAGTGGATGATTAATTTGTTCCTTGTTCCAAACTACTGTACAGAAACTGTGTTAACCTGCCCCTGTTATGTAACATGGATGGAAACATTCAGTCCCCCTAATTTCAACTATTTCACACACTGCCATAGGCAGTTCCAAACAGCAAGTACAAAGGATAAGGAAGTGACTTCCACTTACCCTTTTCTTTTTAAAAACAGGTTTTAACACTCGCAATTTTCTGTCCCTTTTGTGCAGTTTTGCTAGCTTGCATGAAGGTCCTTGGCAGGTCACTGGCCTCACCCTCTGCTTTGCTCAGAAGTTTACACCACCTCATCCTCTCTGCCAGGGGAAGGTTTCCCCAGTGTTGTTTTGCAGGGCACCTCAGCCCCCTGCCCCTCAGTTTTCCCATGAGGGTAATGCTGGCAAACCACTCTGAGTGCAAAGCCCCACATTTCCCCAGAACCACCCCAGCCATGGGTAGGAGAGATGATCCGGCCCTGGATGAGCCTCTCCTGCTGTGCCAACACCATAAAGCATTGTCCCACCAGACATGAGTGTTGTACCCACTCCAGAGGGGCTCCCCACCAGCCTCACTGCTTCTCCCCACCACCAGTGTGTGCTCACACCCCTGCACAGTTCAGGCAACGCTTTCCCTTCCCAACAAGCCCAGGAAAGCTCTCCCAGCCCCCCTGTGCCTTGTTCCCTGGGACCAGCCCAGAGCAGCAGCCCAATCCTCTGCAGACAGATCTTCCTTCCCCTAAGAGCGTCTCTCAAACATTTTCTCTTTGAGCCAGCATTTCTGGAGCCATGTTCAGGCCTGACCTCTGCTGCAAAAATCTCACCAAGTACATCCGAGTCGTGCATTTGCTTTTTTCATGGCCTGTCACATCCCTGACCCACTAATAAATGCAAGGCTTTCTTATCCTTTTTCACTTCTAGCCAATGAGTAGGAATTCTTGTTAATCACTGACTGTGTGATCTTGCACTGCCATTACATTTTATCTTGTTTCTATTACTCCAGGCCTCAGCACTATCCAATTAGTCTTGAGTGATCTGCTGATCCTCCTCTGCTGATACTGCCTCCCAGCTTGGCCATCAGCAAATTTCACTTACACTTCTATTTTTTGGTGCCAAAGTCATTAGAAAAAGCACTAAAACAGGATTATCCCCAAGACTGAGGCTTAAGGGGGCCGCACCAGTCCCTACCATAGCAGGAATCAAGAGGAAAGTGGTGGAAAGCAACTATTTTCCCCTTTACAGGGCTGCTTTTGCCAGCAAAGCCTCAGTGCACAGCAACATGGTGGCTGCAGCCAGGGAGAAGGTGGCAAATCACAGCTCCATGAGAACAAAGTTTCCAACAAAAAAAAAAAAAAAGCTTAAACTGAGCCACAGACCTGGAGATAGCGCAGGGCTGACATCTCCCAGAACACAATGATTTCTTAAGCTGTGCAGGGTTCAGATTTAGGGCTTTTCACACATTTTTCTTTTTCATCTAATTAGCAGCCTCAGCAGAACTGACCCCTCCACCTGTGAGCTGAAATTTGGGACAGCACAGCACACCTGGCTTCCTGCTCTGTCAGGATTTGCCTGTCCCTAGATCCACAGGTCAGCGGGGCAGACCATAATACTCAGGCACAAGTTGTTCTCTTGAGAGATTCAAGCACATGAATAAGAAATAAGGAGGGTAAGGAAAGTGGATCTCAAAATTAAGTCCGTGGAGAAAGAGCAACTGAGTAGAATAGCATTCCCTTTTCTCCGTCTTGGGTGAAAATCCAATAAAGTTCCATATTGACCTGCCTAATACTTTAATCTCACCTTATCTTTTCCTTGTCTGTTTTTAGATAACTTCCACTCGTTCTCCCTTTTGCTGGAAGAGAAGAAGATGAGAAAGTGAATACCCGGGTGCTCCAGGGAGGAGAGGTTTCCCACGCTGCTCTCCTTTACTCACAACTTCTCTGCACACATGATGCACTTATTGCTGTGCTGCTTCCCAGAGGCATCCCGGACAGGGTCGTTCTCCCTGGTGCAGGAGAGTTTCCCTCTCTGGAACAGATCCCGAAACTCCCGACACTCATCCTGTGCAAACACAACAAACATGAGCTGGCAGGGTTTTACTGACAGAGAGGCACATCTCCCACAAATCCACAAAAGATTATCCACCCGACGAATTACATTTCAAACGTTATTTTGCTTCCTTGAGGCGTAACTCGGTGGAAAACCATAATATGCAGCATAAAACAAATAAATCTGTATGTTTAGATGAGCAGATCTGTCTTTCGCATCCAGGGTAGCCTTGTTGCTATTTCTAATAGATAACACATGCAAGAGCCTGCCCGAAGGACCTAAGCTCTGCTCTAAATATAAAATCCACAATTTCAGTGAATTTTGAATGAGAAAGTCAGGTTTCCCACCTTTCCTGAGAGAACACACTACTAAGAATTTTAAAACACATGCACAGTAAAAAAATGAAGCTGCAGGCATAAAAAAATTATAATCCTTGAACACCTCCTATCCCCAGGTACACGAGAGTAAGAGGTGGGTGTTTTTACCTTCCACTTAACATGATGGCATGTGTTAATTGAAGCAAAGCACTCTATTTCACAAAAGGCTTTTGTAGCAAAGCCTGCTTAAGCATTTCAGCCTGGCCTTTACTTTCCTCCTAACAGCTTTCCTATAATTTTCAGGGCAAGTCTGGAGCATAAGAAATACACGGAATACGTGAAGTCTTTAAGTTCATTTATGCAGCACTTACAACCTTATCTGCCATGAGATCTGTAATACATTTTTTTCTCTCACACCATGTAGAAAAGATGGCTTGATAGCTTATCCCGGCTCTGCAGATGGGGAAGTCAAGCCTAGAAAATTACTTGCCAAAAGCCAGACAGAAAATCTATGGCTTAACAAAGAAATTCAGTGTAGGTCTCTTCCTGATGCTGTAAAACTGTCCTTCTGCCTTCAGGACCACACTTTGGCAAGTCAGATGTCCAGAAAAAAAGATCTCCCTTAGGACAGCTCTGCCTTACAAAGCCTTTAATTTGTCCAGACACACAAGAGATAGACAGCTACCCTGCTTAACCAGATGTAAAAAATAAATAAATCAGTCACCACAACCAACACTATCTGATGGAAACCAATTCGCTCCCATCTAGAATAAAAACCCAAGGCTAAAAGGACAGCTCCCTCCACATAAAGACCTGCTATCTAGAAAAACAGCTATGGGTAAAAGAAACCAGCCAGGTGCATCAACAAGATAAACAAGGGGACAATTAGAGCCAGCCTGTTCCCACACCCTGCCCTAGTCAGAGCTCACATGCGCCAACCTTGCTATTAAATATTTGCCAGATGCCAATAGTGTGCCTTATAAACAGGCAGGCATCCTCCTCAGCCTGGGCTCTGGGTCAGCCACACACCGGAGGTGCCGTGATTGCCTGGGAGGAGCCGCCAGGAGTTTTGGTTTCTTTTGTGCTGGTGGATGGCACAAAGCCTCGCGCTCTTCCCAAGGCTGGGCATGTTTGCCCTGCTCCCCTGGCAGGGCCCTTTCCCACGCTGCAGACGAGGAAGCGCCCTGGGCAGCGGGTCAGAGGCAGCAGACGCGGTGCCATGGCCAATAAAACTGGCTTCGGCAGCGATGTTTCACCTCACCTTTCCCAAGGAGTTCACATTCCTGTCCGCCTCTCCACCACTCCCTTTGTTTTTTGAGTCTCTTTCCCTGCAAGAAAAGGAAGGCATGAGTGACGGGGCAGCGTGCTGTGCTCGGACACAAAGCCAAAATAGGGGGTGATTAAAGGCCAGTGCTGCCGACCCCACCTCCCCATTGCACAAGGCAGCAACACAGACCAGCACCAGGGCTCTGCTCCCTGACACATCTCCAGGGTGTTTAACATCTCTGCTCTGGGGGCATTGTGCCATCCTTTCTCCCTCCCTAATATCCAGCTCTCTCCATCCTAAGAAACATCATCTATGGAAACAAGAAATTAATGGAAGTTTTCACCCTGCATTTGCTCCTCACACTCTGGGGTGAGTCCCCACCATATGTAGAGCTGGGAAGAGCTACTGGGTTCACAGGATTGCTGAAGAGCTACAAACTGGTCTGGCTGGCCAGGGACACCAATTTTATAGCACGGAGCCTCCTGAGAGCTGGCTGCCTGCTGTGGGAGGAGAGGACACGCTGTGGGTGGGCAGGGCTGCCACGGGAGCCAGCAGGCAGCTGATACTCACAGCAGCCTTTGGCACATCGTGCACTTGTTGAGGTCTCCTTTGTTATTTGGACTGCTGAAGGGCTCCCTGGTGGTGGGACAGGAAAACTTGCCGCTGCGCAGAAGTGACCAAATTTTCCTGCATTCGTTCTGAAAAGCACAGAGGAGGGCAGTCAGTGCAGGCTTCCAGCAAGATCCTGAGAACTGTTTGTTCACACTGAACCTTTTTTGGGTGTGCTGCAGGCTCTCAGAAGCACCAGTTTGCTCACACAAACCACACTCCTCCTGCCCATCCCTGGCCACACACCACACGTGGCACAGGCTGCACCCAGAGCCCTGCTCGTGGCTCCCGAGGCAAAAAAAACCCAACTGGAAAGTTCAAAAGCCATTGAAAGAACCATTAATCACAGAGAAAGGAATATATATTTAAGGAACACGTTTAATTTACATACAGCTGCAAATTGCTACCCGCTAGAGCAGAGGACTGCATGTTATAAAGTTAGCCAAGAGCAGAAAATACAGCCCTGGAAGTGCCAGAGGGATGCAAGAAGAATGAACGGGCCAGAGCACCTGAAGAGTGATTCACGTGCAGGACAAGCACAGAAAAAGCACAACCCTCTCAGGAAGCAGCGCAGTTATACTGTGCAGTGTTGCAGCAGCCCATTGCATCTTCTGCTGGGTAACTGAGATGCAGACCACGGAGAAGCAATGGACCGTTTAGTTATTTTTGGCTACTGTGTTTCCCGAAAGGATCTTTACCAAGGAGACAAGCTTGCTTGATTAGAACTTGAATGGAACTGACTTCTAAGTCATTGAATCAAATTATTTTCTGAGACTCAAAGGACTTGCCTTAATTCTTTTAATTATGAAACACGGCAATTATCGGAAGCAGGGGTTTCTGCTGGATCAGAAGCTACATTCTAAAATATCATTAAAAATGTAATTCATGCCATTTCTAACATCACTTCATGAGATTTCCAGCCCAGAGCTCTTTGGATACATTCTCAGCATCATGCACCAAACACACATTGTCAGCTGGAGCCATTGCCGTATTACCCAAGTGTTGTCTCTAAATATGGAGAGATTCACTGCTTTTTCAACCATTGAAAAAGCATTACAATATCTAAGTATAGTGCCTCTAAATGGACTTTGCTCAGAGCAAGCATTAAGCAGTGTAAGTTGGCAAAACAAAGGGAGAATCAGAATAGAAAAGGTTGGACTCGCCTTAATCGAAGCTTGACTGGCAACATCTGCGACAGAAAAACCAACAATGAAACCATACAAAAATCTTTGAAGGGAAATTTTAAAGCAAAAGCATTTAATTAAAATACTTGATGCAGTTTCCTAATCCACCCAAATACCTCTTGATAAAAGCTAATCCAATGCATTATTTCAGACTGATAGAAAGCCTCTAATGCCCAGTGCTTTCTGGAACATCGCACTTTTTGTCATTCAAATGCAAAATCACATCCATTTTTTTGTGTTTCTTTGTGCCCTTCTTTACTGTGTTACTTCTCTCAGGCTTAAAATCCAAGTTCCAAAGATGACTCAGAAACTGTTTCTCCATTATTCCACACCCTTGCCTTGGTAGTCACATCAAAGTCACACATTTTTGGCATTCTTTACCATCCCATAAAATTGGGATACCAGAGCTAGGCCATTATTGTTTGTCCAAAATGACGAATTCCTTTTCAAGGCCCGTTCCATTTGCAATACTTCACGCAAATTATCAAATTAATAATGAGTCAGTAGGTGAGTAGCTGATACCTATTTCTTTTTACTAAGCCACTTAAAGCTGGTATAATATCTTTCATCCTCTTTTGGCATCATCAGTGGCATCGTAAAGAACTGTCAAGAAATCTTCCATTAGCACTTTTTCAATAGCAACAGGCAGGAAATTGAAAGACCATTGCTTCAAACCTAACTCCTGCTGAAGTCTATCTATTGTAGCCAAATTGCTGCAGCCATGTGAAAATGCCTTCCTTAGCAAGTGTTGACAAGACATTACCATTCTTTTGAATTTACAAAAAATTGTATTACATTTTTGTTCAAAGTTGGGCTTTTTATGGAAGCATTCAGTCTGGTTGGAAATTGGTATTCTTCCACTTAGACAAATGGGGGTTTGGCTTTTTTGGTTTTTTCTTAAACTGTTAGTTCTACTAAAAATAGATGCTTTCATCTACCAATAAAACTTCACTCTGTCCACATGAAAAAGAAAGAGTAGTTAACAAGACAGGTTATAGCAAACCAATACATGTAGTACAGCGCAAAAAAGAAAAAAAAAAAAAAAACAAAAAAAAAAAGAAAAAAAAAAAAAAAAAAAAAAAAAA
Organism: Picathartes gymnocephalus; assembly: GCA_013390045.1. Lineage (NCBI taxonomy): Eukaryota > Metazoa > Chordata > Aves > Passeriformes > Picathartidae > Picathartes > Picathartes gymnocephalus. The sequence goes on from WEKY01030210.1 coordinate 118,916, forward strand.
AAAAAAAAAAAAAAAAAAAAAAAGGTGGTCATCTGCTATACCACCATGCTTTTTAAAAAAACAAGGGCTCTCTAATCCTCTCTCTCTCTCTGTCTTTGTGGGATCTCCCAGGCTGCATCCTCTGCCAGTCCCAGATTCCAGCACAGAGAACATCACAAGTTACTAACCTGAGAAGAAGCAGAAAAATGCCAGGCCAAGGACCACCGAGGCACCTTCTATTTTCATGGTGAGGGTGGTGGCAGCTGTTTGCCTACGTTGACTCTACTAGAGCATTGCTCAATGAAACCCAAAGAAAGGGCTCAGGGCTGATCACGTATATATAGATGACCAGGTTCTCCGCCTTCCTTATGACATAACCCTCCCAAGAACCATCATTAGCTGCAAAAACCAGTTTGTTGACACTACTCTAAATTCTAATGATCCCATTAACACAATTAATTTCCATAAAGATGGGACATATTTGAGTCACTCCCTGCATTTTGTCAAGGTAAGAAAATGATAAATAGATCACTTCAGATCCCCTACACAGCCAGAAGGATTCTTGCCATCTTCAGGGTAGTTCATTGGACAGCAGGACTCCAGCCACAACAGCACAAATACCCTTCAACAAAATAGCTCAAAGGGTTTTATTTTAATAACTTGGCTGCAGAAGAGACAACAGGAAGGCTGGGTCACTCAAACCTCTGGCATTCAGTCTGCTTTTTTATTAAAGCACCTCAATATGAACCTAAAGAGTAAACATTCAGGAAAGGTTGAAAAACATGAAGTTTGAGGCTTTGTTGAAATTCTTTGGGTTTGATGCTACAGTTCTCATAGCAGCTGTGTTAATGATAAAAATCACACTGGCAGGTTTTCATCCTTTCCCACTTTCTCCCTGTTGTCTTCAGAAAAAAAAATAAAATTGCAGTGTTATTAGTGAAAACTTTTTCTCAGCCCAGGTGGTACCTGGCACACCATTACAGATGCTGCTCTTTGAGGTGTGTTGTTATTGATGCTAAAGGGTCCAGCCAAGCAGACCTGCTCTGGTGTTTCCCAAAGAAGAGATAGGATGAAAGTAATCATCCTGTGCAGGGTTTCTCAGGAATCTCGAGAGAGGAAAATAAAGATGACATCAAAGTTTTGGAATGTGATTTACGTGGGAAGAAGCTGTGTGCCTTGTCTCCAGTGAAAAGAGAAGAATTTGGAGAGAAAAGTCATTTGCAAGGTTTGAAAGGGGTGGATAAATGAGTCAGTCAAGCAAACCAGAGCAATGAGGGGCTCGAGCACAGGCTGTGGCTGTGCAGGGAGGCAGATCAGCACCATCTGAGGGAGAAAACATTCTTCTGCATGAGATATGTGCCTGGCCAGACAGGCCAGCAGAGCTCAGTATAAATCCTTCTAATAAATTTCTCACACATTGCTCAGATCAGAACAGTTGTTCATGTTCACAACTGGAGGCAAAGCCAAGCCAGCACAGCTCTCATTTGGAGCGTGGTCACCCCCAACATTCCTTTTCAACTCAAAACAAAGTCATGTGCAGGTTCACAATGGAGAGTTTGCAATACAGTAGCAAACTGCCCAAGGTCATACAGATGGTTCACGGCAGATCTGAAGAGCTATGTTGTCCTGAATCATGAGATAATTTCTGTATGCGTATTTGGGCGTGGAATTGGAGGGGAGGCCAACAGGAAGAGAGGAAAACTAAGCTGACAGAGCATGTGTCAGTAAATCCTTGGGAGAATTGGAAGAGAAAAAACAACAAAAAAGTGTATGGTAATTTAAAAGTGGTTAGAGCTTGGAAATCTACCTGAAGGACAAAAAACAAAAGATGTTATTTGTTACTGAAGTGTCTGCCCATGAGTCAGCCATGAGGTGGGAGGGTTTGGGAAGGGGAAGTGCATTTTTAAAAAGGTCTTTGTTCTTAAAATTTTCTTTTCCTCCAAAAGTTCTATTTCTATAGAAAAATGAAACAGTTCCCTGATTTAAGACAGCTGGCTGACTGCCCTATTCCTGAAGGAAGCAGAGTGGGTGCCAGATCAGGTCAGACCGGCCAGGTGGAAGCAGCTCCCAGCCTGGCAATGCAGGGAGACAAGGAAAAGGAGAGGGAGAGACAGGTCCTGACCCCACACCGGCCCTGTGACCACCCCACCTCTCCCATATTCCCACCAATTACACAATACCAACATGTGGCAGAAGCTCAGAAGGGCCCAAACACACCTGGACACCAAAACTAGATCCACATTCAGTAACAAAACTCTAGAGGGGAAAAAACCAGAAAGGATTCCCAGCCTAATTACTACTGCACAAATACAATCTCCTAAAAAAAAAAAAAAAAAGCAGCAATGGTATGAAATGTGAAGGGGTGGAGAAGACCCAGCAAAGCCACGTGGTTTGGAGGATTTGCTCGTGTGCACTTGAGTTACACAAACCTGGGCACGATGAGGGATGACAGCAGGAGTGTATTAAGCATAAACCTTGCCCGACTCACTTGATTGCCTGTATTGATCGATTTACACCGTATTGATCCATCTACATCATGAAGTCTCAATCCTGCACTGGAATCAAGACAGACCATTAATTTCCATAGGAAATTATATCCCATAGGGCTGGATCTGGAAGAGAGATGATCCTGATGCTTTATCAATATATTTTTAGCACAGCACCTAGGTAATCTTAATTTAAAAATATATCCCTGGAGAGCAAAATGCCACTGAGAAAAGCAGATGAGGGCAAGAAGAGATATTGCAAAGGTATCTTTTGTTCATGTCTCGGTTAAAAAATTTGGAAAAGTAAACAGCATATAATGATGCTGTGCCTGGCAGGACAGCTCTCACTGGGTCTATTTTTCACCACATTCTGCTCTGAAAACAGGAATCAGGATAAAAATAATCATGAAGGAGTAACTAGGAAAATGCAGGAGAAAATAGAAGCATAACATGAAATTTAGGGAACCCCTAGGCAGCTGAAAACCCAAAAGGCTGGGACAAAATCCTACAGCCAGCAAGCTGGGCCAGCACTGTGACAGGCAGGACACAGCCACAGGGGCCATTCACCTTTTCCCTCTCCAGGGCCCCAAGGAGAATGGGAAGGGAGTCCAATAAGCAGCCAAATGATTCATTCCCCAATTAGTGATGAACACCACACTCCTTTTCCTATGGCCATTCTCCCCTTTTCTGACGTTCCCATATTTCATTCCCTCACAGCCTGTGCTTGCACAGAAATATATCTACAGACAGAGAAAAATAATTGAGATGCTTTGTCCACTCAGGAAGTTGTTTTTCTTCCCATTAGTGACATGGCACTGTTTTGCAGGCAGGATCACCTCCTTCCTAATGAGTTTAGCATCACTTAAGGATATTTTTACCAGGGAAAAGGCTCCAGGCATCATAATTGGTTGGGAGGGTGATAGTGAGGGTGTTGTTTGGTTTGGGGTTTTTTAGGGTGTTGTGGTTTGGGATTTTTTTTTTTTTTTTTAAGGCAGCGGAGGGAGGGTTTGCTGGGGGATTTTTTGGTTCGTTGGGTTTGTGGGTTTTTTAAAACCATCTGTGCTTTGGTAGCTCTTCACTGTTTGAATGACAGCCTCCAGCCCAAGCACCTCCGAATTTGCCCTAAATGCCTGAGCACATGAGCTGTGTTATCCCATTCTCACCCCAGAGCAAGGCAGTGTTTTGGGTCAGGCCCACAAAGCCACCACACAGTGGGACAAAAAGCCCATGGATCTGCAGCCCATGTTTCACCCACTTTTTCCCTGGCAGCAGTGCTGGTCTCTGTCACAGCACTGCCCTCATAAAACTCCAGACATGCCTACATTCCCACCATAGATGTACTTTCCTGTCCTGATCGATGCAATTTTTACCTCCCACCATCTCTCTTCTTCTGAGGAACCCCATCAGCACCACTGCTCAATACCTAATTTCTATAAAATATTGCAACTGCTTTCTTTTCCAGCTGACCACTATGTCCCTCTCCTACCCAGAGATCCTCAGGGAGAAAAGGGAAGAGACAGAGTTGTTTGGCATACTTAACAAGGGAAGCACAAGGTAAATGGTGCTCTGCTTCAGCCAAAGCTGAATCCAGAGCTCTCAATTTCAGCAGTTGCAGGAGTCCATAGAATCACAGAATTGGGTTGGAAGGGACCTTAGAGATCATCTCCTTCCACCCCCTGCCATGACAGGAACTCCTTCCACAGAGTGCTCCAAGCCCTGTCCAACCTGGCCTTGGGCACTTCCAGGGATACAGGGGCAGCCACAGCTTCTCTGGGCACCCTGTGCCAGGGCCTCTCCACCCTCACAGGGAAGGATTTCTTCCTAATACCCACCTAAAACCTGCCATCGTATAACTCCAAAGTGAGGCATTTCAGAAAGAGGGACTGCAGAGACACAGGATGGTTTCCTGTCCAAGATATTCATTTGTGCACCCACCCTGGGCTAGACTCTGCTGCTACAAGTCTCACCCATATCAGCAGAGCTTGGGAGGCTCCTCACCCACACATCCCATGCAAGAACAAGGTTTATGATGCTGGACAAAGCTTTGCCTGCCCTTCCAAGACCAAAATCCAGGTGCTGATCAGCCAAGAAGCCAGTGATCCCCAAGCTGATGGGAGTGAGTTTGAGTTTCTGGGCTGCAACAGCCACATGTCCCAGAGCTCCCATCTGCACCCTGTGCTGCTGCAGCTCTCAGGTGGAGCTGCCCAGACCTCCAGGGAATCAAGTCTTGGTCATCCTGAAATCCCACTGTCACTGCAGGCACTCAAGGCCACCACAGTCCCTTCCCTTCAGCCAGGAGAAGCCTCCTGAGCCCAAAGCAGAGCTCCAGCAGTCTGACACAGTGAAAAGTCCTTCCCCAGAGGCTGCTGAGCTCCCAGCCTGGTGCTGGGCGTGCAGCCCAGCTGCAGGCTGGTCACAGCTCCTGGTTGCAACCCTGAAAATGCTGCAGGTGTTAACTCCCTTCATTCTGGAGCACTGCTCCCTCTCTGGCAGCTCACCAAGGAGGAGGAATTGCTCGAGGCCAGGACAGGAATGATGGGAATTTCCCAATTTCATCCACCTCTGAGAGTCAGGTGCAGAGTGAATGCCATGCATCCATGAAGCCTCAGTAAAATGCATTCCAGAGCATAGGGAGTCCTTACTGAAGGATAAAACACACTCAAAAAGGAAAAAAAAAAAAGAGAAGAAAAAAGAAATCTGTGTCAAGTGAATTTACGCTACTGAAAGGAGACAAAGTGGATGAGCTTAATTTGGAATAATTGCTTTACAAATCTCTGTGCACTGAAAGTATTTAAGAATTTCCCTTAAATCCAGCATCTGCTGCAACCTCCTCTGGACTCAGTGTCTCATGGGTCACACCCTTGCCTGTCACCAGGTCTCCCTTCCCACCCAAATCCACCTTTTGAGCTCTGATCTGAAAGTCACAAAAAGCATCTCAGGTTATGGACTGACCACATGCCCCTTGTACATCCTCCAGAACAGAAAGCTCCTGGGTGTCCTTGCCACACCTGCAACGCCATGGCAGCAATTTCCAGCCCCCTGTGCTGGAACCAGAGCATGAACCTCATCTTTGCAACCCTTCCCAGGCCATGAGCCACCATGACATGGGGCTGACTGGCCTGGACAGGCCTTTGCCACTGCTGATTTGGCTTGACAGTGCCAGGGAGGAGGGGGAAATGAATCAGGAGGTGAGCAACAGTGAGAGGTGTAGGTCCAAAAGCCAAGGATGAGGCCAACTTGGGAAGATCACAATAATAGCATGTAACACATGCCGTCTTCAAAGGACTAATGAATCCCTACAGGGTTCCCCTATTATTATTTGCATTTCACAGATGGATACATTAAGATGCAGAAGGCTGCATTATCCTCTGGGTCACACCTAATTCAGTCTATTCATCCCTGGTCTTATATTGGAGTTCATCCCTGCCGTGTGAGAGATCCTCCCACGAGGCAAAACAACTCTGCTCTCTCCCAGGCAGCCCTGGTTCAGGAATCACTGCCGTGTCTGGGGTCTGATTTGCACAGAACACCAGACTGACTGGTCCTATTGATCTCTCCTGACCTTGAAAACTGATTAACTTATCAATTCTCCTTCCCTCCAATCAGGCTGAGGAGTACAAGCAGCTCTGGCTTAAAGCTGGATTGAATTTTTTTAAATGTACTTTTCTTCTAGATGTGAAATCTAAGACAGAGGAGCCCAGAGGAGGAACGCATCTGAGTGTTCAACGCACAATCCAGTCTCATTCCACCCCTCAGTCTGGCTGTGGAAAGAACCCACCTTCCAGCCAGGAGCTTCCCTGCAGCTCAACAACTTTTGTTCACAGAAGAATAAAGCTGCCCTGGGAAACTGCACTCGCTGTGAGAGCAAAGCTGCTCCCCAAGCTGTAACTGATGCCATGTGGGGCTGGGGAAGCTGGAACTGGTCTCTGCATTCAGAGGGAGATCCAGCATCGAGGCAACAGGCTCTCCCTGCCCACTCTGAGGAAGCAGCTGCCATTCCTACTGTCAACACTCTCCTGGGCGGTTTTTGCTCATTGAAAATTGCCAGGCTGGAGATGGCAGGAGTTGGGGTTTGATCTACAAGGCCTCAGCAAATGACATCTGCACACTGAAAGGACTTCCCACAGCAAAACACCACGACATCCCCTGGAGCTGGCAAGCGCTGGGAGCCTCCGAAGGCCACCAAGATCTGTGCTTTGATAGTCCTTCCCAGAGCCAGCTGATTTCACTTCCCTTGCAGTATTTGTAGCTTAGATAAGGGTAATCAAAATAGCATCATTCAGGGTGTAAACTGATCGCCTGCAGGGGTTAGAAAGGAGTTTTACTTCGTGTGTAGCATTGCACAACTGTCAGGATTCACTGTGGGTATTCTCCAGCCTCTGCTGAGCACCAGGCGGGGACCACAGCAAAAAGCAAAGCACAGCACACCGGCTGAAAAGCCCGAGTCGTCATGCAAAACAGCACAGCCCCATTGTTTGGGAACAAAGCGGAAATTCTTCTGACTCTGCATTCAACTCGCACATGGAAATGAAAGACAATGACTGTCACTGGGCTACTGAAACAGCAGAATTGCAACAGAGGAAGAAAAGTCTGTCCTGAGATCGTTTTCCTGTGGACAGTGAGGGGAGTGCCTGGAGAGCACTGAGGATTGCATTTGTGTAACTCTGCCCCATCCTGTGCAGCCACTGGACCCTCTAAGTGCTGCTCCAGTGAGTGGTACCATCAACCTGCCCCCCTCAGTGAGGGCTGAGCCCTTCCATGCTCCCCAACAACCCTCATGCCCACCCACCCCCACCTGAACAGCAAGCCACGAGAACAGAGTGTTTGTCCCTCTGCAAAATTATTATTTATGTTTTATCGGTGGCAAAGGCTCCATAGTGCCGGAATTGGCCGAGGGGTGTGGTGGCCTAAGTGCCAGTACCCATGGCTGCAGTGACAGCAGGAGGCCACAAACATGCCCCGTGTGGGTGGTGGTTGCTCTCAGATTAAAGTATCACCACGCCCCGCTCTCCTAATTGCGCTGTGAAACTCTGATCTCTGCCCCATGCCACAGGCAGCCCCTGGCAGGTGCCTTGAGCCACCCATGGCATCCCCCAAAGCTCCAGCTACTCCTCCCGAAGAGCCCACAGCAAGATGGGATCCCAGACCTCCTTGCCCTGTAGAAGGTAACTGAGAGTAAGGCATTTCAGGAGCTGTCTGTGATGGAAAACCACAGCGTCATTACTTGAGGCATCTGCTGCCATGGATTGTGACTGGAACTGCCAGCCAAGAGGGAGAGTTTCCAAAGAAAACTATCAACTTTTCACACAGGAAAAAAAAAGAAAAAAAGTAACTGGAACTGAAAGTTGAATATGTTTGCATGAGAAGTATGGATTTTCCATACATTAGCTTTTCCAATACCTAAAGGGGGGCTATAAGAAAGCCAGAGAGAGACTTTTTACAAGGTATGCAGTGATAGGACAAAGGAGGAAGGCTTTAAACTGAAAGAGGGTAGGTTTGGGTTAGATATTAGGAAGAAATTCCACTATAAGAGTGGCAAGACACTGGCACAGGTTGCCCAGAGAAGCTGTGGCTGCCCCATCCCTGGAAGTGTCCAAGGCTGGGTTGGAAGGGGCTTGGAGCAACCTGGGATAGTGGAAGATGTCCCTGCCCATGACAGGGGGGTGGAACTGGGATTATACTGAAGGTCCCTTCCAATCCAAACCATTCTATGATCTTGTATTTCTTCTTTCATATCCCCCAAATTTAGAGAAGAACATAGAACTAATAAATATTTGCATGTGGTCCAAACACCCTATTTTTAATCTGAAAGGTGCAGAATAAGTTCAAGGGACCCAAAACTATCACTTGTCAGTCACTGTACAACCTTTCCCCAGTGTGCTGGTGGTGCAGCAGTGCCTGGAAAAGAGGAGAGCTGTTCCTTTACACAAAATGTAAAAAGCTTTAAACACTTTTTTTGTGAAAGGGAGGCACTTTGCCAAAGAGCATCAGTACATTCAATAGCATCACTCTGGCTGCTGAAGGAACAGTTCAGCCTTATCAAAGCTAATGGCACAGCCCTTGATGCTGCAGAGAGAAATCGCCAGAAATGCATCAGTATTTTGGGGAATCACTGGAGGTCTAACGCACTTAAAGCCTCTCCATTCAGTCCTCACTCACACAGCAAAACCCAGGTTTCGTGCAAACATGAACGTGGAGCCTGCTCCTCTGTGCTGCGGTCAAACACTCCAGAGGATGTGGCTGCAGTCACCAAATTCCCACAGATTTGTACCTGATTTCCAGCTGGTAGAGTCACTGCTGAATCATAATCCCTGTGCTCAGCAGGGAGAGTTTGCCAGGCCATTCTGGCAGCAGCACAAGGACACCATGGCAGATTCCAGCCAGGACAGCTTCCCCTGCACCCAAACACGACACTTGTGACACAGAGCTCTTATCCTTGCAGCAGGAATGTGCTTACCCTGGGAAGTCCCGAGGTTTACCTTGTTACATTTCACTACTTGTGGCTTTTTGCTTGCATTTAAATATTTCCCACAGCAAAGTAGCCTGCGCACCAATACCCAACCCAAGAAACATCCCATTTCCCACTGCAGCTGGATCACCAGGATAATGGTGGAGATCAGCTAACAGATGGCTGATGACCACAGTGGGAATCAACGTGTCCACCAGCAGTGATTGATTTGGAAATTGGATACCAGGAGTGACCTGAGGCAGGCAACAGCATCCCAGTTCTGAAACAAGGACAGGAAAGACATGAATCAGGGCTATTTCAGTTTTTTTAAGGAACATCTAGATCATGGTCCAGCCCTTTTCATCACAGTTACTGCCTGGCAGAAGAGTCAAACCAATAAAATTTCAAATTTTATTGAGCAGGGGTGCCCAGCTCCTTTTGATGTTCACCTTGTCCTAAATATCTGATGTTTTGGCTGAACATATTCCAGATGTTTGCCCATAATGGTACAAGAACTACAAAATAGTCTTTTCTGGTGGACCATTGGGATCTGCCAGTCTGTGGTCCCTTCCAGGGATGGGATTGCATTCACCCTTTCTTTTACAACTGAAAATAAAGCCATAATCCAACATTTCAGCTGCAGGAGCAGAGCCTTCTGAGTGGGATTCAGGAAATTTGCATAAAGCTTGTATTTGCAGCTTTTTATGGAGCTGAGGATGCCACACAACAGCTGTTGCATGTGAGCACATCTGTGCAAATGGGAGCACACTCCACATACAGCATGAGGGGGGGAAAAAAAA
>WEKY01030210.1:128656-176837 GCA_013390045.1 Picathartes gymnocephalus
AAAAAACAAGCGAGACCTCCCCTTTGCAGCAATGAGCTGGTGACAGACAGAGCCCTGGGGCTGGGGAGCAGAGACCAAGCTGGGAATTCCCCCCCCTCCATTTCCCTCAGTCCTTGCCTGTAGCAATGCAGGTCTCCTGTATTTGCAGAGCCCTTTTCTTTTCCAAATCTGTTGCACATTCACTAAATCCCTGCTGCTGCCTGTCCAACCATTCAGCTTCACTGCAGAGCTTCATCCTTGGTTGAGTTACTGCCTGTCCAGGTCTGTCCTCCTATCGCTGGCTCAGGATTAGACACAGCAAACAACACTCAGTGCCCAAATGCTATTTTTGTCTTGTATCCATCGTGTCCACGTTTGGTCCACGTGCTGTTGGCTGACTTTAGGGGACACACTTTGCCTTGCCAGGCCCAGCTGGGGATGCCACAGAGCCTGGTTCCAAAGATGTAGGATGGAAACACCTACGATTCACTCTGGCATTAGCACAGTGCTGCCTCCACGGAGCACACAAGTGGAAAGGACCTCCTGGGTCATCAAGTTCATCTGCTTGTCATCACCAGTAACCACATCACTAGATCAATTAGGAGCTGTTTGATTGGCCTATCACAGCTAATGGGCTCCTCCGTCTGGCAGAGGAATAACAGGATCCAAAGGTGATGCCAGGCTGGAAACCAGGGGTGAACTTTTAACGGTGCCTGGGTCTGCCCAGGGCACCCCATGTCACCCACAAATTTGCAGTCTATCTTCAGTCTACCTTGAATGTTGGGCCAAGACCATTTTATTCAGTGGCTTTCTGCTCCAAAATTGAGTCTGGGCATCTCTGGACAGCAGTTCCATGGTTTGTGAGCAGCGACAAAGAAAAGCAGGTTCCATCAGCTGTGTGATAATGCAGTTCCTGAAGTTCGGTTGAGTTTTGGTTTGATTATCTTTTAAGGAATAGCACCTTCCCTGGTGAAAAAGAAGGTTAAAAAAAAAAAAAAAAGAAAAAAACCACTGCTCTAAGCAAAACAAGAATTCTAAAGAATCCTCTGGCTGCAGCTTTAAAACCCACCTAAGTGCTATGCCCGTCACCAGCTTTACAAAAGCAAGGACTTAAATGGAATTTATTGTTTGTTTTCAAGGTATGGCATCAAATAATGAATCAAAAAATACCATATTCATGTGCCCTTTTTCCCACATGCTTTTGAAGATGCCCTCTTGGAGATTAGGCTGACATCTAAGATAATTAGCATATCTTCAGGCTGGAGATTTAATGAATAACAAACAAATAATAAGTCTCTTGTACTTACTAAAAAGCCTGGGCAACCTCTATTCTAATATTTTCTCCTAAGAAAACATATACACTGCACCATGGCTATAATGGTGCTAAGATCCACTTTCTTATCATTATCAGTTCCAGGAAAAAAAATTACCAGAAAAACCCAAAGCTTTGAGGGGAGTTAAATTTTTTTTTCAGGCACAATATGATGTTTTGCTTCATTCTTGAGCTTTTCTATATTCCATATTTCACATAAACCCAAAATACCTCACTTAAAGGATGCAAATCACAGCAACAATGACTGCAAATCACTGCAACATCCCAGACACACACAAAAATAAACACTTTCATTCCATGGGGCTATGTTTCAGCCCTGTGTGGGATGCTTAGACTACGTGATTTAGTGGAATTACCCAGAAATGACAGCACATTCTACACAAGGGATCCTGAATTTGTGTCGAGAATGTAATGGGGAGGATTTTGAATCCCTAAGTAACAGGACATGAATTCACCTTCCACTGAGCAGTAGGACAAACAGTTAAGTCCTGCTCAGGGATGGAAGACAACCCTGCAGCTTCTTGTTGGAGGTTTGTGGGACCCCTCAAAATGCAACAACCTATAAAAGGTGCAAAATTCATATAAAAAGAAACAAGTCTAAAGTACTTACAGACGATTATGGCACTGTCCAAGGAAATAATTTACTCAGTCTTTCCCCATTCACTGGGCATCCAAAGCCTTTTCCAGATGATCATCCCATTCAGTGCAATGCAAACAGACAACTGAGGACCAAAACATCAATTGTGTGCTGAATGCTGATGAGGTGACCTCTCACCTCTCACTTCTCTGAGCTGAGGAACAGCTCCTGGTGAGGTCTATAGGGTCACCACCAATGCAGGATGGGGAGAAAAATCTTGCAGGCAGGATTCAGTTTAAGGCCAGGAGCAACTCAATAAAACGCTCAGAAATGCTTCCCCAAGTGCCCTACAACGAAATCCAGGGTCACCCCAAGGTGCAGAGTGTAGCACCCTGAGGACAGGCTTGAATAGGTGGGATGTGTACAGTAAAGATACATATTATTAATTCCAGATGAAAACAGACCAAGGCTACTGGCACATAAAGAAGGTCATTTAAACTAAATATTGTGGGAAAGCCAGCAGTTTGACAAGACATGTGGCTTGGGAAAATGCAGTCTCCAGTGGAGAAGTCATGAAAATTTAGTATCCTTGAAGAAAAGGATAGGAGAGAAGCCAAAAACAGTCAGGGAGGAAACAGCAGGCTGCAGGCTCAGCTGACAGCGCTGGGAACAGGAGAGGGAACAGGACAGGACACCATGTGTGCATTTCTATCCAGGCAAGTCTAAAAGGCCAGGTGAGTGAACAGCAGTGCCCTGGTTTCAGATGGGCCTATTAACATAACCAACACCTTGGAAACCTGGTAGGGGGGAAGATAAGCAGCAGAACATGGTAATGAGTGGGTACAAATGAAGCAGGAATGAGAGTAGGCTGTGCAGGTGGAGGAGCTGAGCACTAAGGAGAGCTTATCAAAGAGCTCAACCAAGATAACTGTATCAAGAAATAGTTGCTACTGTTAGGATTGCAGTCCCATGCCCAGACATTATGGAGTTATTCCACCCTCCACCCACCCAGAACAGGGCAACAACAGCAAAACCTTAAGGGAGACTGTGATGGATATGAGCAGAGACAAACACAAACAGGAGATGTCCCTCTCTCTGTACAGATGGGATCACTGACAGGAGGGAACATGTTTACATTTAAAATGGAAAGTTACTGCTCCCTCCAGCAGTAATTTATGACCTCTGACACAAGAGCCTCTTCGGCACAACCTGAGCAGCACCCAGGAACCAGAGAATTTGATTTCGAGTGTATGGCCAGAGGCTCTTTGCACCTTAAAACTGACAAATCTTGAGAGCAGCCTTGCAAATCTGCTACTGTAAGTTTAGCTTGAGGAGGGAACTGCCTAAACACACAGGCACTTGTTCAAAGAAAATTAAAAAGGAAAAGCCCCTAAGGAAAAACACACCCAGGAGGTGGGAAGACCATTCGAAGAAGTCATTAAACGCGTATTGCTTAAGGGAAAAAAAATCAGAATAAAAAGCTCATCTGCTTAAAGCGAGACAATTAACAGTAAAATGAGACTAAGGAGACGCACTGTCCAAACAGCAAAAATGTAAAAACCAAGGCTAAAATCTAAAGTCTGCAACTGTGCCAAAATACTCCAAAGACTGAGAAGAATCTTCCAAGCCACAGCACTAATAACAAAACACATTGAAGAGTCCTTGATCACAGGGCTAAGGGAGCCTCCAAGGAAGATAACAGCAGAGTAGAAAAGCTAAATTAACTTATTCACAATAAACTGATAAATCCTGATAACAGAGAGCCACAGTCAGGGATTAAATCCTCCCCCTCAGCAGCACTGAAGGTGCTCAAATGTGCAATACCCAGCTCCAGCGTGCACTTTGGGGAAAGGGAGGAAAGCTCATATAAACACAGTCCCAAAGCACACAGGGACTGGGGAAGGCTCATCACAGGTTTCTGGGAGGCAAGTCCTGCCTCACCAGTCCATCTGAGTCCCCTGAAGTGTGGGCAAGCAATGGCACTGCTTGACACAATGAACTTCTCTTTCTAACGAACCAGTTACAAGAATGTAAGGTGCCATCAAGTAAAGGAAGAGTTTCTTTGAGTTAAAAATGGAAGCAGTAATAAGAGGTCAGCTCTCCCAGTGGAGGTGAGACCCAGCAGGCAGCTCTGCAGCTCAGCTTTTTATAAGAGGCTATGAAAAGGCAATTAGCAAAGGGACAAATTGAACGATTCTAGAGAGTTCAAAGCTTCGAATCAACTGAGAGAAAACCACAAGTCACTCAGGACACGGTGGCTGGACAAGAAAGTGGCAGACAGATTTCAGTGCTGAAAAACGGAGAGAGAGGAGGAAAGCTTGCTTTGGTCTACCTGCACATTACAGCTCCACAGCAACCATCACTGTCAGGGGTGTATTAAGGAGTTCTGTGGCTAAGGTCACAAATAAATGTCACATCATTGCTGAGCAGTAATCAGGAAGGTTTAGCACCTGATAGGAACTGTTAGGAAACATGAAAAGGATAAAACAAATTATTTCTGTCATGCTGCCTTCTGATTGCTGGGTCTGCCCAGCTGCGCAGTTGTGGCACTGTGGCCTTCCTCATCATCATCATAACAGGGATTTAGAGAGGTACACACAGGCCACAGGGAACACCTCTCCTGGCCACAGAGAGGAGCAGAAATGGGAAGGGCTTCTGTCTAAACTCGCAGCAACTCCCACAGTGGAAAACAGGCTATAGAGGCAATATGGTCATGGACAGTCCACAAAATCAGGAGGAACCCGCAGAAAATAAAGAGTAGCTGCTGTTCAGGATTACTCACAGCACTAGAATTAATGGACACTAAATAAATTATCATATAGTAGGTTTAAACAAACAAAGGGAAGTTTTTTTTTCCCCTCCCCATAAGATGTAATTGCATTGTGGAACTCACCGCCCCAGGATGTTGTGGATGCCAAACACATCAAGAGAGTCAAAAGTCAATTAAACAAATTCATGGACAGGTCCATCAGCGGCTATTAAACATGATGATGGAGATGCAGCCTCTGGCTGACAAGTCTCTTAACTTCATGAAACTTTATCACAGGAAGATATATGTTGTGCTTGCCCTGTTCGTTCCCCTCAATATCCACAGCCAACCACGGACCCAGGTTATTGGGGTCTGGGTTATTCCAAGTTATTCCAAACTGGTTCTGGCTCTCAGAGCTGAAGTGAGCATTTTCAGGTCTCAGCACATGCCAGCTCTGATCTGGAGTTCTAGACTTCCTCTTTGTCCCTGTCCTGAAGTGACATTAATCTTTTGAACACAGGGTGGATTGCCAACATCTTAGGCTAAAATTTTGGGCTTTAAACCTCAGGAGATTCCAAGGACACGAAATCCAAAATCACACCCAGATGTCAGCCCTTTGTTTCGATGTCATGATTTATACTATGAGTGACACTTCCTCTTCTGTCTCCCTAACAATGACAAAACAAAGAGCTATAAACAAAACCTGACTCCAGATGTTCTTTTGCCCTCATTAGCGACCAGCTTGGCTAATACTATTTCATCAGCCCTTTGTTTCAGGGTGGCAAGCCAACATCAGCAACTCGAGGACACTTTGATGGGCTCCCCCCACTTGGGATGCGACAAATTCCCAGGACACTCCTGCCCAACACTCACTACAATAACAAGCACAGGGCTGAATTACTGCCCTCGACAATGTTTGGTACGTGGAAAAACTTGTGCTTGCTAATTACCACGATTGCTCCATAAAAATCCCCCTCGGGCAGCCGCGTGCAATCCTGGTGAGCCTCAGCCCTGCCCCTCAGCAGCAGCCCAGGTGGAGACAGCCTTTCGTCTTTGAAGAGCCTCCCCAGCATCCCAGGTGTCCCACCCACTCGCCAAATCTATTCCTAGACATATCAGCTCTATTTTCCACAGTGACTCTTACACCGGTGCAAAGGGTGAGAAGCAGCCAGGCCGGACACATCAGTAGGCTACAAAACAAAGGATTTTCCTCTTCCTTTGAAGCCTACTATCCATTATTTTTGATAAGAGGTGCAGCAGATTTATTCCTCTGGTTTGAGCACTCCTAAGCCTCTTTACTAAGCCTGGCAGCAAGAACCTCAAAGCAGATGCCAAACTCTGCAATCTTTTTATGTGTGGTAGAAATAATCTCTTTGCCTGGTGCCTGTGAGAGCTGAACCCTGACATCCACAGGAGCTGCTGATGGACCAGCACTTGGGAGGCAGACTCCTCCTCACAAAGCCCCTTCTCTCTGCAGCCAACCAAAACCACACACTTTGCTTTTGTCTGAGCTCCAGCCTCACTCTTGCACCAAGGTTGGGAAGAAGTGCTCAGATCTGACCCCAAAGCCCATCACCTCTCCCTGTGTCAGTTCTTCTAACAAAGGATCCTTTACTCCTCCTCCCGCTGCAGTTTCAGTTGTACCTTTGGGTGCTCTGTGAGTTGAAGAAGCTCATGTAACAGGGCAACCCAGCTGCCAAAGCCACCCCTGCTCCCAGATTAACACAGACCAAGCTAACGAGGCCCTTTGGCTGGCTGGCTGCCTTGGGCTGAGGAACTACATGAGTCACCAAATCCCAGTGCCAAATCCCCAGTACCAGGGTAATTGCAGACATTTTGAACCAGCTCAAGCTGCAAGGGCAGAGGGAAGCTAATCATAAAAGGAATAAATCGAGGGGAAACCCTTGGCACTTCACTTTTGGCAGGGAGGGGCTGATCAACTTTTACTCTGGAGGAATAGGGAGTGAGAGAGGGAAGACTCACTTTCACTTGGCTCCCAGGATGTCCAAGGACTTGCACATCCCTGCACAGAGAACAGCTGCTGTATGTCTTTACATCTCACAATGATAGATTCCTCATTTAAAAATAAATCAGAGCAGTCTGGGATAGATGCCAGCACATTTCTCCCAGTTTTCCCACATCCTACATTTTAAAGGCAGCTGATGAGCTCCATCCTTGCTGATCCCTCATCCTTCCTTTAATAACTCCGCATGTTCCCATTAAAACCAGTGCATTGCCCTCTTCACCTTTAAATTTCCCCAGAGCTGTAGTTCCCAACTTGGACTGTTCTTGCTCAGTTTTGCATCATATGGTGTTACTGCTTCAACAGCACCAGCACTTTCTGAAGTTCTTTTCTTTTTGTGACTTTTCTCCACAGGCAGCACCACTGAAACCTTTGTGTAAAAAAACCCCACCTCTACTGGGTTAATCCATCTCCAAAATTACTACTGCATCAATCACTTGTGAGAGTGTTTTAAAAGCTAAAATCAATAGCTCAAGCACAGCTGGAACCAACACTTACCCTCCACGTATTGATCTTGCCCTTCAGGTTGATATTGTTCCCCAAAACTTACAAAAGGGACCCAAGTTTGCAAACAAGGAGCCCGAGCACATCGTATTGAGCAACACAGAGGCTATCAAACCTGGCATCTCATTACACCCTCTGCCTCCCACTCCGGGTTGTGTTCCCTTGTTACATCTTGTTTCAAATTAGACTGAGAGCTCGTCACGCCAGCGGCAGTGGCTCCCCGTGGCACCACTGCAGCAAACAGGATTAATAGACTAAAGGCAGCTCTCAAAAGCACAAAAAACTTACGAGAAACAAAGGGATGTGGGAAGTCTTGCCCCTGCCCTGAATAAAGAACTCTCAAGGTGCTTGAATAACTTCAGGACATCCGTGAACTTGGCTTCTCTATCATGAGTTTCATTTTTCACTTTTAACCCCAGCACTTCCCAAATTAAGTGAACCTAAATGAAAAGATGCTTTGCCCGGTCTAAGATTTTTTTTTTTTTAATTTTCTGTTTCATCAGCATAGCTCAAAGATTTAAGTAGTCCATTCAAACTGGGTCATTTGTGTTTTAGACAACAGGGCACACTCAGCAAGCAGGGGATAATAATTTTAGTGGCAAGAAAACAAGCAGCTTGTCCTTTGTCAGCAGGCTGCTCCGTCCTAGCCCAGGATCTCACACCCCCCAAAGCATGCTTTTGTCACAGTCTTCCTCCTGGTTTAGGACTTACCTTGGGAATTAAGCCACCCCTGTCACAATAACATCTGGCTGGGGAGCTGCTGCCTGCTCAGCGTCCCACCAAACTTCACCCAGAGCCCCTGGTGCTGCCCTTCCATCAGAGCAGACAAATGTGGCATTTGGGTACCTGGCCATCAATTCCCAGGGGCTTTACTCCAACTGAACCCCTTTTCCCGTAGCCTGAAGGGGCTGACCTGGAGCAGTGTCTGGTTTTTACCAGCTGGGATACAGAAAAAGGAGAGATTTGCCACTGGTCACCCAACAAGCCAGTGGCTAAGGTAAGATGCTCTTTGCTTTCCCTGGAGCTGAGTCTGGCATTCAGTTCACTGTCCCCCCATCATCTTTTCACACTCATCTGCTGAGCTCCATGGTAAAATAGCTCAAGGTTTGGGAGAGCTCACAATGCGCTGTCATTTCTCCCGGCTGCAGCTGAGACTTGCATCCCTTTTCATTAGCCATGGTTTCTGTAACAGGAACCTTTCAGAATGATAGGAATTCCCAGGCCAAAAAGTATAATTCTAATAGTTCAGCTTCACAACAGCACATCAGGTGTCATTGTTTGCCTGGAGGCCTTAAATCCCTTCTCCCCCTAAGAGCATAATTTCTGAGGGTTCACTTCTGCCAGGTCTAGCACATCATCACTGGATTTTGCTACTACAGGACTTTCTGACACCAAAATTAATGCCCAACTAGTGGTTCTGGTGGTTGTCTCTAAGTAGGCATAGTGGGCCTGCCTTAATGGGAGCATCTCCTTGGTCAGCACTGCTGCCCCTGGCACCACAGGCCTCCAGAGAAGGCAGGTCTGGGGGTTTATTTCCCACACAAATGATCACACTTACAGAAGGCAACAGCACTGGAAAGCAGAGCTCTCATTCCATGGGAAATCCTCATTTTCAAACAGGATTAGTTTTGCTTTTAATCATTTTCCATCCAACCAATGCCGAGGACAAGAGGACTTGTAGGCAAAATTCAACCTTCCCATCTTACCCTTTGCTTGCAGCTGTTGTTACAATAACCCACAAATGAGACCATCATATTTGCATGCCATTTAACTTGGCACAGCAGTTTTCCTGCTGGAAGGAAAGCTTCCTCGGGCTGGGTGGGGTAGGGCTGTCCAGGAACCAAACCCTTTTCTACAGAAAAGGAGGAAGAAGTTAATTATCTCCTGCCTTGTCCCAGAGCTTTGGAGTGAAGGCATTTATGGTAACAGCAAACAAGTGCTCAGCAGCACTTCAGTGATGTGGTTTAAGCAGGAAAAAAAAAAAACAAACTCTTTCTTGAGCATGGAGCTAAGCAGGCCCCAGGCAGTAATGGGTACATGATGAATAATAAACCCAGCTGAAGCAAGATGCATGAGTCAACCCAGATGAAGAGTTCCTCTTGGTTCCTCCCTCCCCCCTGCCTTTGGCTGTTCCTTGGAAAACCCATATGCATTATGAGGGTGCCCACAAAACAAACATTTGGCTGGTTTCTTCAAGAAACCTTGGAGAGCCCAAAACTGGCTGTGTGGGCTGAGTACTCAGCGGGGCACAGTAACCAAAGCAAAGAGAAACCTCCTCAGGGGCTGTTAGAGCATTTGGGAAGGGGGAAATGGAGCAGAAATCTTTGTAGAAAAGCTATTTACATCTGTTTGACCCTTGTAAAACAGGTCCCCAGGCTCTTCCCCACTCGGAGGCATTTGGACAACAAGGCTGCAGCAGCAGTTTGATCCTTCCCAGGGGAAAGGAATGGGGCAGAGCCAGCACGGGTAACCACCAAGCACTCACATGCCACAGGGAGAGCAGTCCCACCTGCTCTGCCAGGCAGGAAGGGACAACAGGAGGCTCCCTGGAAGCACCAGGTGCTGCCTCTTGGCTCGCAGTGCCAGGAGGAGACAATGAAAGTGAAAGACACCTGCACCCTCCTCCAGACTCCACCTTGCCCCCCCAGCCTTCCCCGACAGGCAGCTCCTCCCTCGGAGGCTGTTCATCCCCTCCCACTCAAATCCCTGGATCTGCTGGCCAAAGCCCAGGCTGCCCCAGGAGGGTCTGGCTGCCCACAGCTTGTGCAGGGCTGCAGCTCAGCTCTGGAGGCCGCAGGTGGCTCTGGGTCTGCTCTTCCCTAGCTTTATCCCAAATGCCCATTGGAGATTCACAAGTTCATCCATCCCAGCAGCACATGCTGGCCCCAAACCTTGGGAAAGCCAATTCCATGAGGAATTGTACTAAGAGTCTTTGCTGAAACTAACGTGGATGCACACAAGTGACCAACCCATGCCAGGCATGGCTCCCGCTGCTGGTCTGCAGCCAGGCTCACCCACAGCTCACTGCTCACTCTGCCTCCACATTTGCTACCACCACAACCTTCCTCACCCCGAGGCCAGCACCACCTCCACTTCTCCCTGAATCATGAGTGGCACCGAGCCAGGAGGAGTGTGGAGGTGGTCTGCTGGCTATGGACCATGAAAGGCAGAGAAATGGGATGACAGAGGCCTGACTTGCACAGTTCTACACCCAGCAGTCCCCAGACCATGTGCCATGGGAGGTAGACCACAGGGCCCACCAGAGGTGGCAGATGAACGCTGACCCACCTGCACAGTATCTGCCCTTCCAGAAGGAAAGTTTCAAGTCTGGTCTCATTCAGGACAGCACTGGGTTCTGTCCCTGCTTATACTGCAGGACAAAGCCTTGCTCTGTCCACTACCCCAGGAAAAGAGAAAGTGGGTTTTGACTCCTTCTTCCACTGTGGATGCCCTGCAGTACATGGGCACCGCAGAGGGCTTGTCTTGAGGGCTGACACACAGACCCCAGGAGTGCTCTGCCCCAAACCCACAGCACTGGCCATGCCATGGAAGCTCCCTCTTCCTTGGGCCATCCCATTCCAGCTGGGAATCCTCACCAGGCTCATCCCCCATCAGGCACCACGAGCAGCCAAGTGATCATTGCCTCCTCCTCCTCCTCCAGCCTGTTGGGCAACCACCAGTGGGTGGACACACACCCAGGCTAAACACAGCTCCAGCACGGCCACCCCCACCTGCCATGGCTTAGACCCAGGTCACCAAACACATTCTTGCTGTGGGTGCGCTGGTTCTCATGCTCCTCATGCTCCTCCCCGGGAAAAGCCCTTCTTGCTCAATCCCACTCAACTCTGGTCTCCCCAGCGCTGAACCCAGAACCAGATTTCACTCACCCCAAAACGTGCCAGCCCTTCTTGGCACACAGCTCTGTCCCAGGGCCTGGCAGGATGCGCTGCTGCTGGTCCATGCCCCAGTAAGCAGGGCTGCAGGCTGGCCCAGGACTAATGGGGATGGAAAGGTCTCTGTTGCAATTGCCATTGTCCCTAATCCCTGCTTTTGACCAGATCAGCCTGTGAGATGCTTGACACCTGAAGGGAGTTTAAGGCTCCCAATTCCTCCTCAGCACAGCCTTTACATCCACATGACACATCAGAGCTTTTGCAATCCAGGTTAGCGCCAATCTGCCCTATTTGAACTTCAAAGCACTTCACAAACATTAACCAATTAATCCTCTCACTGCCCTCCGAAGGAGGTGAGCATCTTTATTTTTATCTGTTTCCCCATCAGTGAGAAGGGCAGAGTTAAGTGCCTCTCCCAAGGCTGTCTGCACTTGACTGCCAGCCCCAGGCTGGGGCCATCAGAGGAAAGGACAGGTGCACCTGAGACACAGGAAATGCTGCAGGAATCACAGCACCTAAATCAAGCAACTTTGGTTTTTCACCATGCCCCACATGACTTGACTTTTTGAGCATTTTCTGTTCATCATCAGTCAATGACCTGGAAGGAAAATGATCTGAGACAAGCAAGATAGAGGAGGCCACTGACACAGCAACCAGGACCAGCTGGAGAGCCAGGGGCACACACACAGTAAGTATTTTTAATAAGCCAGGAAAAGTCCTACATCTTGCAACAAAAACCAGAGCTCAGCATGGATGGTTCCAGAGTAAGGGGACAAACTTTGGTGTGACCACAGATAGACAGACAACCAAAACACGGCATGAGCTACTGGCAGTGCTTAGGCTCTGCTAAAAACTGAGGCAGAACATCCCAGCTCGTTCTGCACTTTAAATCACGTTTATTTTCTCCAGCACAGGCAAAGCTTGGCTTAGAGAACCCTACAAATTTCTGAGGCATTGGCACAGACAGGGAGCTGGCCTTCAACTGGGAAACTGCAGGTGTAACACCAGCATGGTGGCAGCTCGCCCAGGGTGGGACATGTGTCACTGGGAGTGATGCCCCCCCTCAGCCATCCTCTACATCAATCAGGATTCAAACACTGCCAACCAAGAGCACAGCACCCACGTTCACTAGGTCCATCACCTACCTCTGAGGTGTAACCTGCAAAAAAAAAAGTCTTTTATCACCTGAAATGACTATTTATTTTTGAAGATATGAGCCCATGAACAATCCTTCCTCCCCTGGATCCACGAGTGCTCAGGAGAGGGGAAGGAAACACCCTGATCCCAACAACCCTGAGAGAGGAGGCTCTGCAGAGGGAGGATGGGACGCACACCCGAGCCCACCCCCAGTGATGGCCGCGTTTATCAGAACTTTTCCAGGAATGTCGCTGGTGGCTCGGGAGAAGGGGCCGCCTGAGCCGCAGGAGTGCTCCTGCTCTCCCTGTGATGGGCCAGGCAGGGCTGGGATGCTGCTCCCAGCTCCCTTTCACTTCAGCAGCAATTTCTGTCCCCAGGCTTCCTCAGAGCTTGTGAGTGAAAGTCTCTCTGCTTTTGCAACACCACGGACCCAGGGTGGGACTCCTGTGCTGCCCCAGTGGCTGGGAAAACCCACAACTGCAGGGTTTACAGGGAAGCACTGGTTCTTTTTTCTCATCGTTTCCAATGGCTGTGGCTCCGCACTAACTGCTGGCAATTACTCATTACCACTCACCCCGAGGTTCCAAATTGCTTGCTAAACCCTGTGAAGATGTAGGAATCCCAAAGCCTTTGGGATGGAGAGGGGCAACCTTTAAACAAAGCTCTGCAATGCCAGATCAATACTGGAAAGAGCTGAAATCAGTCCAGCATCTCGCTTAAGTGGCAGGAGAATTTCAGGTAGATGAAATGCAATTCTCTAACTGCAGTTATTAGAGGCAGCGGGGGTAGAAGCCTTGCTGGATCTGGAATAGAAGTACCATCCCGAGGGAAGGCTTTTCTTAGCATCAAGAATCACTACATGTACTGTTTTAAACAGGTATTCAGAGCATGCCTTGAATTTATTGCTAAGCACAGACCTCAAGTCACAGTAACACCTTAAAATGGGAGATTTTCCCACCTCCGCAGGGGGAGGGCAAACATCTGCACCTCCAACACGGGCTGCAAACGGGCACCAGGGAGGGGAAGCAGAGCTGTGGCTGCCCCAGGTCCTGCTCCCACAGGAGCGCCCCAAGGAGCAGGGACAGCGTGGGGCTGGCTCGCAGCAGACAGTGCCACCTGCTGTCACCTGGTCCCCGTCCCACCCCTCCCACCGGGGTCCCCACACAACGTCCCAGCTCATCAGTTACAGCCCCCATGCAAGCCAGACCCCAAAAAGCAGCTGCTTTTCTGCATAATATTCTTGTCCACTCATCGGGCCCTTCCCCCTCTCCATGTGGTTGTGTGGGACAGACTCTGAGCTGCTGGATGATCCACTGACCTTCAGCTTTGACACCACATGCCAATATTGTTCACCAAGGAAAGAAGGAAAAGGCAGGCACCAGCACTGGGATATGACAAGAAACACTTTCAGAGTGTGCTTTGTCTTCCTTCTCAACTGAAAACCCTGGGTTTGTGCATCATTCTTGAGCACTGACATCATCTCTTCCGCTCCTGAACCTCTCACCACTTTTTGGGGCACAGAGAAGAGCCCAAGCTGCTTAGAAACACCCTGGAACTGAGCAGGGAGACCAGCCCACCCTATTCTAACACCATGATTAGATGGGCATTTGGATACTGCAACTGCAGGACATGCCCACAAACCCAAAACGCCTTAAATAACAGTTATGGGGTTTACCTTGACCCCACAGGGTTGCAACACCCTCACAAAACTCCTATGAACTCCTCCAGGCAACCTCTGCAACTTGGCTCAGACCAGAATCAAAATACGAAGCAAAACCACCAAGCTCAGCAGGACTTTGGGCCCTCAGGGACTCAGCAGACCCTTAACATTCACTACAAGAAGCTTCTTAACCATGTTCTCAAACTTACAAGCATTTAACTTGCTCTTCTTTTTGATAAAAATCACTGAAAGATGGAATCTCCCTCCCCAAGAAATCTACCTGCCAAGCCCTTTTCAAGCCCAGATTTGCTTTTCCATTAAGTGGCCACCAAGATCTTGACCACCAGTACGTTCACTTTTGTCATACTTGAGAAGTGAAAGAGCCAAGGATTCAGAAGGACAGATACTTAAACCAGTTTACACAACAAAGCTCAAGCTAGAGAGAAAATCCACACAAGTAAGAGGGAATGGAATTCATTGCCTAAAACATCCCTCCTCAAAATCCTTTCCTTAACTGGAATACAGCAAACCCAAATAAGAATGAAGCAAACTGTTTCTCAAGAGCCCACTCTGGCTCGGCTGCTGGGGGAGCTGTTGGTGAGCACAGAAACTCCTGCAAGTACCAGCACAAAAACCTGGCACACACCAAAGTGCAGCCTGCCCAGGAGCAGGTGCAGAGACAGCTCTCACATGAGAGCTTGTGCCTCTGAGCCATCTGAGAAAGGTCCACCCTGGCCAGGAACCATCCAGAAAAAAATCAACTTTGTTGACAGCCCCCAAACACATGATTTTGAAACCAAATAAACTATCATAAATCACACAGCAGATTTCAAATAAAGCTCTACAAAAGCAGGGCAATCCCTGAGAGTATACTTAGTCCCCTACTACCCCATGTCTCATTATTACCTGAAAATCAACTTAATTTAAGAACTCATATTCAGCCTGCAGATCCCCCACAACCAATTACATCAGGATCCACATCTTCCTGGTGCAGTGCTCAAGGTACTTCCCAAAACAACCCCACTGCTGCCTGCCCAAACCATCCAACCTCCCACTAAATGTAGGGGGGCACATATTTATGATATCAGGAGGAGTCACGTGCCTTAGGTCAGCTGAGCTTGTTTCCCAGTCTCCTTGCTTTCAATTTCCTTCCTTCAGTCAGACTGCTAAAGTGGCACAGGAGAACAAAATTCAATTAACAGGATTAATAGCAATTAAGCTCCTATTGGAGTCAGGGTTGTGCTCTTTAGTCCTGGGAAGAAACTACATGTCACTGTAACAAGATAAGCAGCAGGTGATGCCAGAAGCTTTTTATTTCCAAGGAGAAAAACTGGTTGTCTTCCTGAAAGTCATCACCTCCTCCTCCCCACCCTCTCTGACCAGAATTTGGCTCAGATGGAGGCAATTCCCTTCCAGCCTGCTCCTGCTCAGCCCCACTCTCTGCGCCTTCCCCTGAACACCAGTTATAGGGCCTGAATGAACCACCCCAAAGTTGCTCTCTTTTTCCATGCCTGTACAAAAAAAAAAAACCAACCCAGTTTCACAGTATGTGTGGGAAAGAGTAGAGCACTTGGATGTGATGCTGAAGTTCCCTTTAGTTTGCCTTTGCTGTAGGATTTGCTCCTGACAGCCTGACCCTGCTGTGCAAGGAGGTTCTGCCAAGAGGATCAGCCCCAGTTACTGGCACACTGGGATATTCCCAGTCCCTGGAAGAGTCCTGCCCCTTCCCACAGCAGGGACCATCCCTGAAGGCAGGAAGGCACTGTCACTCTGGCAATTTATCCTCTGGTCTCACTCCGTTATCACAGCACCTCACAGAAGTTATTTTAGCTACAGAGCAGCTTTCTGGCTTCCTGCGTAGTTCCTTAGTGTTCTTCCTAATTGAGGGCTTTTAACATTAGCAGCCTTTAGCAGCTGTTCTTCTTCCGAAGGTGGGGGGGGGCAACAAATCTTTTATTCAAATTTCTTCTCTAAGAAGTGGAAACGTGACCCACATCTTAAGCAGATGTCCCTCAAGTGACAAGCCTTCCCCACTCCGTCACAGGCTCCTTTCAGCCACTGGTGCCATGACTTGCTGAATTCACCAGTCCATACCTAATCCCCAAGCAGGAACCAGGGATTTCTGGCTGAGTATTTCCTACAGAACCAGATAAGGGACTCTCCATGACTTGGTGGGAGCTGGAGCCTCCCAGTTCCAATGCTGGCTCATCAGTGCTACCTGTGAGTGAAATATTGGACAAAATGGGATGGGTTCTCCAGGGGCTCCTGTCCGAGGAGGGGCAGAGCAGCAGCAGAGGGGGCTGGGGGCTCTTTCCAAGAAGAGGATGCTGTGTGCAGCAGCCACCAAGCAAAATGGAAAATGGGATAGGAGGGGATCGTGGGACAAGGTGAGGTTGGTGCATGCAATTCATCTCCAGCCAGGGAGGGATCTGCATGGCAAAAAGCTGCCTGAGCCCTCAGAAGAGAGCTAGGATTTACTTTTGTCAGAGCCTTGAGTGTTTTGAAGTCCAAGAGAGTGGCAAGAAGCAACAAGCTCCACCAGTGCCCCCAGGAAATTGCAACAGAGTCACCAGTCAAAAGCATTCAAAGATCACAAACCAGAGCCAGATGATCATGAATCACAGCTTAGAAACCACAAATGGTTCTTAAGCCTCTTCAAAATAATGTCATTTACCAACAGGCTCGTTTGGAGTGGTTCGCATTTTCCAGCTGCATTCTGAACCAGAGAGAGAGAACGGGCTAAAGCAGGACCAGAGCTCCTCGTGCAGTCCCAGCTCCTGGGAACTGGGGCGATATCAGGGAGATGCTGGGACAAGGTTCCCCAGGCTGGTGGTGCTGGGGCTGTGGGAAGGGCTCTGTGGGAGACCCTGGTGTTGGTGAGGGGGTAAGGGGTGACCCCTCGGCAGGCTGAGCCTGGGTGTGAAGGAGAGCAGGGGGTCTCTCACCTGGTTCCCAGCTCCCTCCAAGGCTCATCTGGCCTCACCTGCCCCACACTCACCTTTGGAAGTCTGAGGGATTGCAAACAACGATTTTGTTTGAAAATGCTTCCTGTGCTTTTCATCAGGGAACACACAGAGGTGATGTTAAGTGCACTAATACGGTAAAACACCACAGGCTGCTTAGCCCATGTGTGTGGGCAATCCTGAAGCTCCAGACAGCACAAGACCTACATCCCAATAATGCAAAGGCAGTAAAGCTCTTACATGTCATCAATGTTTTAAAGCCCCATTTAAATATTAATATAATGGAACAGCACAAAAGCAATATCCCTGAAAGCACAGGGTCATTTAGTCCATTGCCCTGTTCTCAGGAAGAACCCAGAGACCTCCTCCAAGTGTTTTACTTCCCCAGACCTGTGCTGACTTTCTCAGTCTCATAACATTAGTTCTAGTAATAATAATACATCATCATAATGCAAAGCTGGGCATCATGATAATTATTTATGACTTATGCTTCTGGCCGTAAGTGAATGTTTCTGTAGAGGTTTTAATTATCATTTATGCATCTGTGTTCCATGTCCATAAAAATCCCAGGGCTCTGTATGGCTGAAAGCTGAATTTATAGAATCCTGGGAATGGCAGAGCCTGGATCCAGTGAGAAAGGCTGCTCCTAATCACCAAACTGCCAGATCCAGTGAAAGGACATGAATGTCAGCAGGACACAAAATGCAAAAATCAGTCCCAGCAGGTGGAACTGCAGTTCCTGGAGTAAGAGGGACTTGTGTCAGCTGGATTTTTGCCTGATCCATGTTGGCACCTTGATGGAGACGACCAGGGAGAGGCCTCTGGGTCTGAGCCCCAGCTGGTCAAGAGGCTGACAAGGTGACAAAAGGTGACAGAGAGGTATTTGAGCTCGGGGACAAGGGTATCTGGTGTCCCCTCCCTCCCGTGCTCCACAGGGAGCTGCACTCGGGGCTGTCCAGCCCCTTGCCAGGAGTGTCTGATCACCCTCTGTGTAATCCTAGAGGATCCTCAGGGAGAACAGGACCT
Organism: Picathartes gymnocephalus; assembly: GCA_013390045.1. Classification (NCBI taxonomy): domain Eukaryota; kingdom Metazoa; phylum Chordata; class Aves; order Passeriformes; family Picathartidae; genus Picathartes; species Picathartes gymnocephalus. Next base: position 146,501 of record WEKY01030210.1, read on the forward strand.
GGCCACTGGCAGCCCTGTGGCTCATCCTGAGCAGAGGAACAGCAAAGCAGAAAGCTCAGGGATGTCTCAGCTAAACAGGCAGATGCAGCATCATCAGCTGCCTCCAGCACACCCCTCACCATCTGCTCCTGGCAAACACCTCAGCACTGCAAGAGAGATGCCCCAAGTGCAGGCACTGCCAGGCTGCCCTGAGCTTGGAAGCAGGCTAGATTCCTTCTTCCAAAACCCACAGAGGGAAAAATACAAGATGCGACATCCCCAAGTATTTCCTACAGAAACCACAGCATAACATGAGAACCTCAGCTGTTTTTTTAACTGGTAAACCAAGTTTCTTGTTAAGTGGGGCTTGAAACTATGAGCCAGGGGCTTCCAAAAGCTCAGAAAATGGGGAGGAATGAAGAAAAGAGGATCTTGGCAGGGATGAATAGGGATAAGAAGGAAAAGCATACTGCAGGCAGCAGCCATGGGCTTTGGCAGCCACTTCCTCATGTAGAAGGAAAAAAACCAATTTAAAAGCTGCTTGGGGAAAAGGAGGTTCAACAGTGGATTTTTTCATCTCTGTTACCAGAGCTAAAGGACTGCACCTCATATCCCTGATGGGCTGAAGACAGTGCCTCCACTGTAAAGCATCTCTTTCACAACCAGGCTGGCAGTGTACAAGGCATCAAAAATAATGTCACATTTATTAGGGAAGCAATTCAAGTGCAAAACTCACCGAGGGATATAGGGAGCTGACTACATGCAGAAATCAAAGGGAACACTTGATGGAAAAGAAATGTTTAGCCACTATGTTCAAAGGCTCCCTAAATCAAAGACAAACTCCTTCTTTAATCAAGGCCATTGACCGAGGCTGAAAGCACAGAGAACTGCCAACAATTCCCGCAGTGTCGCTTTTCATGGCAGGGCTGCAGGTGCCGATGCTCTTGTACCCAATGTTCTTCCCCCAGCATCCTGTATCCATGTCCTGGGAGCAGCTCTTGGCACTCAAAACACAGCAGTTTTGTGGGGACAAGAAACCACAGCCACCAGCCATCCAAACATCCCAGTGTCCCTGTTTTAGCTGCAGGAAACTTTCAGCCTCTGCCTGTGAGCTTGAGGAGTGATTAGGAGAAGGAGCAAGTGTTAATTGGGCTGTATCTAATCTCAGCCCGACCCAGGGGTCAATAGCTGTTAGCTGAAGTTTATCAGCAGGGTTTGGCCATCATTTATCAGCTTTGGGGAGATTGGGCTCGGACAGGTGTGCAACATGCTGACGCACAGATGGGGTCAGGGAGTATTGATTTTCCCAACCAGAGAGCAGATACCAGTGATTAACAAGCGCACATTTGTTGTGGCTAAAGCAACGAGATGCTGGTAGGGAAAGAGCTGGCCAAGAATGAAGTGCACATTTATGAATGGACTTGTGAAATAACATGGATCTCACAGTGCCTTGTGGCAGCACAGCTCTGAGGAAAAACCATCTCCGGAAACAGGCTCAGCGTTTCCCATCTCTGCTGAGCTTTATGTTTAGAATCAGAGTCCAGCAATGTTATCCCTAGCTCTAGCTCATATCTGCTACTTGCTTTCTCTTTCCTCCCAGAATCTCTTTTCTATCAGTGTGTGAAAAAGCCCACCGCTCATTTTAAAATCTCTCTACAGATCACAGGAAGAAGAAATGTTGTCAGAAACTAAAGCTCTGTTTCATAACTTGCATTAGTTTTCTCTTCCTATCCTCACCTTTCTAGTTTTTTTAATAGGGATTTTTTTTCTTTCCTATGGAGCTAAGCAGGCTGAGAGCTCTCCACTGCAAAAACCTCATCTTCTCTATTTGTCCAAACTGGCAGAGTGAAATGGATTAAAGAGTTTCAGCATCCTCTAGCCATATGTTTCATTGAAATCAGAAGGATAATACTGTTTTTCCTATTTCTAGGCCAGTTCTGGGAGCAAATCATGTATCAATAGCCATTAGTGCTGCCAATGGAACTCACAGGAGTAGCTAGAAATGCCACATATTTCTGGGGTTGTGATGAAAGTCATTTGCAGTATATTTGGTTTTGTTGATCAACTGCCTTACAAAGTGATGGAAAATATTACAAAAGCTTGACAAAAACTTTGACAAAATGTTTTCAAGAAATTAGGGGGAAATATGAAAATATCCTGTGTTTCAGACCTCCACTAAAAAATCTCCTAGTCCTGGAGACATTGGATTAGCCAAGGACCATGGAGGGGCTGTTGCTTCTCTGGTTTCTGACAGCTTCTGTTGAAAATATCAGTTCATTCAGTCATGTTATGGACCTTTGCGACGATAAAGACTCCACTGCCTTTTTTTGGTTCAGCAGCAGGGTTTGTAGACTCTCGCTGTGAATGTTTTTTCCTACTAACCCATTGGGATAACCCTTCCTGCAGCTTGTCTCTGCCATCTCCCACCCTTTTGCTGTTTAGGTCTGGGAGGGCTCTGGCTCTGACTTCTCCCCATGCCCTGCCAATCCTTCACCTCCTCACACCAGCTCTGCAGCCAGGACACAGAGCTCCCCTGGCCTGCAGGCAGCTCTCTAAAGAGCCAGTTCTCAGATATCACCACCTGAAACTCACCTGAGGGAAAGAGCAACAGTCAGAGAGTCACAGAATGGTTTGGGTTGGAAGAGGCCCTGAAGATCATCCAGTCCACCCCCCTGCCATGGGCAGGGACACCTTCCACTATTCCAGGCTGCTCCAAGCCCTGTCCAGCCTGGTCCTGAGCACTTCCACGGATGGGGCAGCCACAGCTTCCCTGGTCAATGGGCAATAGCTGCAGGCAGACAGGATCTTTTATCCAAGCAGGACCAGGCACTCGAGATCCTTATTAAGAGTGGCTCATACCAGAGCTCTTAAGTTACCTCACACTTCAGAGTGAGATCCAGCTCTGGACAAGGGACATGTGGTCCTTGGGAGCAGGGACAGAGCTGCCTGAGCCAAGCAGAAGGACAGATTAGACTGGATCATCCCCCCGGAGTCTGTGACCCTGAAAGGACAGGGACCATATGCTTCCCATCTTGTTAAGCTCCGTGAAGGAGGGAGTGGGCACAGGGTGCTGCTTCAAGTTGGAGAAAGGGGGAGTGATTTGCTGGAGGAGATTGAAATCTGTGTTTGCCCAATTATCAGCCGCAGTGCTTAATCACTCTGCCCTGGCTCTCTCCGGCAGCCGCAGGGGCAGTCGGATGTGGAGGCGGGAGGCAGATAGGATTTAATAAAGAAGCAATTTTATGAAGGAATACTTCGCTTTTGGCATTTTCTGTAGGAGTGGGAAAAATGATCTCTTTTTCTTCACTAATGCCAGGGAAAGCAAGAAAAGCAGAGCTCCGTGTTTCAGCTGCTGAGGGATCGACTCTCTCTCCATGTGCTTCACTGCATCTACATCCCATGGAGATCCTGCAAGAGAGCCAAGGAGATGGGCACAAGACAACAGGGGAGAAGAGGGGGAAAGTCCAGGAGCTGGCACCTCCTGCACTGACCCAGGGTCCCACTTGCAAGAGACAGAGCCCCAAGGTCACCAGAGCTGACCACAATCCAGAGTTATTCCCAGCAGGAATGTGCCAGTCAGTCACCCAGTCAGTCATAGCAGAGGAGGGAAAGGTTTCCATGGACTGAGCCCGTGGGCTTTGGTGTCACTGCAGCAGTGAGAAGCAGAGGCAAACAGGCCAGGAGCTGGGCTGGGAACTTCCACAGCAGGCTGGGAATTCCACCCCAGCCAATGTCAGCCAGTAATCCTCACAAACACAGAGCCCGTCCCCAGCACGTTCATCCTCCTCGGGAAGCATTTGATTGGCATCCAGGCACGGTCTCTTCTGAACAACCCAACAAGCCATGATTTATGTGATGCCTTTGTCTTTAGACACTGTTGTCAGCAATACCCATTCTCAGGCAAAGCTGCCGATGCCTGCAGATTTCCAGAGGTCTCTCTCGTGGACACGCTGCCCTTGCTGAAGGATAACAAACAGAAGCTTTAGTAAAAGTAGAAATGATGATTTGCTAATGCTATCCTGTAGCTATGCCCAGCCCCCTCCCCAGAAACCAGACATCCCCAGTCCAAGATTTCCAGAACAGAAGAGAAAACAAATTGATATGCTGTCCTGAGCTCCAGAGATTCTCCTGCAGCTGGAGAAAATATGTGATGCTTTCTCAGCAGCTACTCACAGAATCCCTTTTCCTAAACTGTCAGTATGTTCAATATCTTCCATGCACCCAGAGAAACAGAATAACTTTCAGCATTAATGGGAAAGGATCCAAGACAAAAATCACTACTGACCAAATTATGGTTTGGGTTTTTTGGTTTTTTTTTTTCTCCAGAAAAAATCAGTGTTTGAGCAGTATTCCCTGGACAAAGGAGCAGCTGAGCACTGCACACCACTCTCACCTTGCTGATGCAAAAGGGCTTGGTCTGTCTCATGTACCTTTCAAAACTACCTTGGATACCCTGGGCAAGGTCTTGGCTACACCTGGTGGGTAACAGAGCTTTAGGCATTTTTATGTTTTAAATCCAACACAAGCAGCATTTTGGACCCAAAAGAGCTTTGAGCACCTTGGGAACTGATTTTTGTGACACCTCTAGGTTTCACATTTGCATCAGCCTTTCTCCACATTTCACTCATCCCACCCATCGCAGGGCAGCAGCAAAGTCCCCAGCTGCCTTGCTGAGACCCTGAGCACTGGGGAGCCCCTGGTGCCTGCCCTCCATGAATGCCAAGGAAGGGCCCCACAACCTCCACCAAGGCACCGAGGCTCAGGGACGCCACCAGCACAGGGCCATGGTGCAGGTCGTGGTCACGGAGTCATTCCTTGGTGAAAGGCGTTGGAACTGCACAAGGAGCTCTGCTCCTGCTTTAGCCCATTTTCTCTCTGGTTCAGGAGAAGGCTGGAAAATATGAACCACCCCAAATGAGCTTGTTGGGAAACGCCATTATTTGGAAGAGGCTTAAGAACCATTTGTGACTTGGAATTTGTGAGTCATGGTCATCTGGGTCTGGTTTGTGGTCTTTGAATGCTTTTGACTGATGACTCTGTTGCTTTCCTAGGGGCACTGGTGGCTTTCTTTTTGTACATCAAGTCTCAACAAAAAAAAAAAACAAATTCCAGCCCTAGTTACAACAAGTGATCCTCCAGCCTGTCTTGGAGGGACCCTCACAGGGAAACAGGTAGTTTCCCAGATTTTTAATTCCCCTACAATGGAATTTTTTATGCCTTTGCAACATTGTACTACTGAAAGGAATGTAACTTGAAAGCACTCGTGTTTGGCCAAAAGATGATGCAGACATTCATCCTGCAGAAGGAGAATCACCTCTTCCTGCTGGTCCACCTGGAGGCAGAGCTGGCAGTTCAACTTGCTTCCTTACCCACTGCCCCTTCCCCACATTCCTTGTGTAGCATCAATTCCCTCTCCAAGTGCTTCCAGCAGCCAGGAGCAGACACCATCAGCAACAGCAGAGATCTTGGGTTCTACACCATGTGTGGTGGCCACCACCCAACAAGGCGGCCAAGGGGACGCCATCCCGTGCCAGCACCTGCTTTGCGACCCGCCTGTCCCCTCCGTTTCTCCATGACAGGCTCAGCAAGTCACACAGCATGGCTGGCAGAGCCGCCTGACTCATTTCTCTCTACTCCTCCGGCTGATGTGTTGGGAGGAACACGCTGCTCTGACAAGGTGACACATCCTGAGAAAGCCCACACTGCCGAGGTCGGCACCAGGAGCACCCAGCGCAGTAGCAGTTTGCAGCTCTTTTCCATTCCTCCCCAGTCAAATGAGCCCCAAGCATTTCTGTTTGATTTTCCTGAAGGATATTGAATTGTTGTCAATCAGGAGAGAGGAGCCCTGAAATCCCCTGTTTTTGAAGGCATCCCATAAAGACACAGCTGTCAGTGGAGACGCTTGGAAAGGAAGAGCATTTGCTAACGGAGAAACTGCATTAAAACCCAAGTGTGCCTGCTGTTCAGCTGCAGCCTATGCTGGAATCTTCTTTTGGCAGAGGCAACTGCCCTTGAGTCTGTTGGTTTGGCTCAATTCGTTGTGGAATAATTAAGTTCAGTCCATTGCACTGCATAATCTGGAGTTTCTTCACCCTTCCTCAGCAGCAAAGTACTTAATCTCATCCGGCTCTGGGAGCGGTTGGGAACAGGAAAATCAGCCAGTGCAAAGCTATCAGGGGCCTAAGCAGTAAGAGGATGAAGAGAGAAATGTCCAGGAGGCAGGGGAAGGTCAGCAGCCTGCCTGTGCTTTGATGCCTCTGACTTCTGGAGGAAGGAGAAAACCATGGCGTTACACACACTCAAAATGTCCCAGGAGCCAACACAGTTGTCACCTGCAGAGCATAAACACTGAGGATTTACCCATCAAACTCAAGTTTGGAAATGTGCCTCGATGTTTCCAAGGAATTTGAGGAAAAACGTTCCTGTTCCTGGACAACCCAAGCTATCACATTTCCTGGCTACAGCAAGGATTTCTAAACTGAAAAATGTGTTTTACCAGGAGTGGGCACATCCCAAACATGGGTAATCAGAGAAACTCTTTTCAGCTCTGCTCTATTTACATGTCTTAGATTGAAGAGGAAAAATAACAGGGGACAGTGTTGGACTGAGATGAACCTCTTTCAACTATAAAAAATGATCATCCCTCCCTCCCTTGCCCCACAGAGGGTGATAACAGCACCTGAGCCATTGTCCCAGGCACTCTAAAGGATTGTTTTCTGTGCTCAAAGGCCCACTAAGACCCAGCCCACCTCCTGAGAGCTGCTGAGCAGTCATACCCAAAGCCAGCTTTACTCTCTGAGTTAATAAAATAACAGATGCCATTAAGAGCAGTTCCTTCTGCCTCACGTGTGCAGGTCAGCTCAGGGAGAGCAGAAGTAAACCCAGTAAAGAGGGAGGAATCTCCCAATGACCACTGAAGCAAAATCAAAAGAGATGTTTATGGCAGGGGAAAGCACCCTCCACAGCCACGTTGGGACAGGGGTATCCCTTCAACAGTGGAGCAGCCGCCAGTGGAGCTGAGATTTCTCCCTCTCAAACAGCTCCTTGAGTTGCTCTTGGCATTGACTTTTTCCTGTTCAGCTAATTAAAAATCTGTCTTTGAGTCATAAGCCCCCATTAGTAATAATTTGCTTTGCACTTCTCCTGTGATTTATGGCTGAGATATCAAAGTGCTTTAGAAACATTAATTAATCCTTTTAATCCCCGAGGGACTGATCCACTCTCTGCAATGCACCACTGGTGGTGTAACTGTAGGAAATCCCCAGGGTTTACTCCCAGCTGCAGGCAGGGAGAGGGGAAGGCAGCAGCATCTGACCCAGCAGCTCATTTCAGCTGCTGTCTGCAATCAGAGATGTGCAGTCAAAATAGCAGCACTGAATATGCAGCCACGAGCGAGCCCAAGGCAGAGCCAAGCTCAGCTCTCCAGGAGAGAGAGAATTTCTTGCTCCCATTCCTGCCTGCCCAGGGAGGGGAGGGGAGTTGCAGCACCCCAGCTCTGCTCTGTGGATCACACCAGGAAAGCTGTGTGTGGATCAAAGCCATCTTCACCCCGAGGTGGCTTCACCAGGCAGCTTCACCCTGCAAGTGGCAGCAGCAGGGTCTTTAATCAAAGCCACATTGCTGCTAACTGTATTTCCCTCGCTGTCCTGCCCATTTCTCCAGTCTTGGTTCTCTGTACAACGTTGCTTTATCACAGCTTGGAGTGCAGACCCAGGGCTGACCCCCACACCTGGAACAGGGCCCCAGTCCTTGCTGGAGATAAGGACTGTTGCCTCCATTGGCTTGGGAGAGGCTTTTATCCTTGCGCCCACCAATGAGCCAGTTGCCACCTGGTGTTGTCCCCGTCCTTTGAATGTTGTCACCACAGGGCTGCAGGGTGGAGCTGGCTGTGTGGTGTGGTGCCAGGAATGGGGAGAGGTATAAAGGTCCCAGCAGACTGCCAGAGACAGGATCTCTGAGCCACTGAGGAGTGTCCCGGTTTCTCTCCGCTGTGCTCAGTAAAACATCACCTTGACCATGAAGGCAGCCGGTGTTTTCCTGCTCCTCTCCCTGGCACTCTGCTTCTACCAAGGTGAGCCCAACATTTTGCTTAGGAGCTATTTCCTCTCCTTGCTAAAGCTCCCAGGTTTGCCACATGGGAAGGTGAGTGTGGGAAGAGAGCAGCTGGTGCTGGGACCTTGCTGTGGCCCTGGGCAGGGAATGCTGCAAAGGCCAATGTGCATTAAACCTGTACCTGTCTGTGAGCAAACCTAAAACAAAGGCTCTGAAAGGGTGCACTTGCTCCCAAAAATGAACAGACCTGCTGGGCTGAAACTCTTACTTCAGGGGTAGGATTTGTCCTGTAACTGGTGATTTCTAGGACAGCGTGATCCTTTCAGAGTGAATAGGTGCTATTCTGGTTTTAAGAAAGCAAATCCAAGAGGACAGGAAATGAATCTATGCAAGGGAAAATACAGCTTTCACTATGAAAGCCAATGTTTAAGCCAACTGTGTTTTCAAAATTCCATATGGTGCAGAGGGATGAGAACATGAGCTGTTGCTGCTCCTCAGGTCCTGCTTTAGTGGGCTCATTCCAAACAGGAGGGTGCTCCTGAAGCAGGTCCTCTGTCATCCTGTTTACTGCACAGAGGCTGCCATTGCAGGGCTGCCTGAGCACAAAATCTGGGCTCATTTCAGATGAGCTGAGCACATAGTGAGCTGCAGCTCCTGGGTCTGGACCAGTGCTAGTCCAAAGTAAAATCCTTAACATTTTAAACAGTGTGGCTACCAGCTCCTCAGCACCAAATGTTTCAGTGCTACTGGGCCATGATGGTTGTTAATACAGATGTAGTAGAAATTCTCCATGTAGATGACTTCTAGGTTTATAAGAAACCCAGGATCTTCCCAGTTCTGCCTTTGCCAAAAAAATTCAGGTTGTTTTTCAAAACACACCTACCCCAGCTGCCAGCTCAGGGCAGCTTCTCCATGAGGAAGCCCACCAAAGTCATGGCTTGATGCCACCAGCTTTGATGTGAGACCTCAGTCTCCTTCTAGTAGAGACCTTCAACAACTTGTATTTTGCTCTGCTTGCTTGTGGTACAAACTGAGTAACAGCAGAAAAATCACCCTGGATTTACTCCAGCACCTGTCCAGTGTCAGCAGGAGTTTCTCAGTTACTCATGAACATGTGGTAAGACATGACAAAAGCCACCTTTGCTCCGTGACAGCTGGCAGGTGACATCTCTAGAAGTGCATTTTTTCTTGGCAGGGCCTTGCACCATTACAGTGTTTCTGCCAGGGGAAAGAGGGTGACACAGCAGGGAGGGATCCAGGTGAGAAATGTGGGAGATCCAAGGGAAGAAATTGTTCTCTGGGACAAAGGTGTTTGAGTGAAGGCGTACAGTCCTCAGCCTAAACTGTCTTTATTCTGTCCCCCTTGAAACCAGCCTGAGTGAGGGGTGCTAAGGTGTCTTCTCTCTCTCTCTCCTCTTTCTCTAGGAAATGCCAAGATGGATGGAGCTGCTCTCGGAGCAACAGAGGTGAAGCCTCCTGTTTTATGTAGCACAAGTGAGACAGCACTGGCTCATACGCTGGGAAGCCACCATTGCTAAATACAGTGAGGTAGAGTGGGTTGGCAGCCCAAAGATGCCAGTGCCTGGGAACCCCCTTCCACCTGCTGTGCCACAGCAAAATCCCAGAGATGATACTGGTTTTCCACTGCATTTCCCCCGAACACTGAAGATAAAGTTCCTAAAAAGCTAAATATTGCTGTTACCTGCCAAGAAGATCAGAAGTCCCCTTAGTCTCTGCCTTGCAAGTGTGAGGACAGGTATTGCTGTGGCATAAAAATAAAAACTGGGAAGAACGTGCTCAGGCAGTGCCCATGGAGCAGTATTTACTCTACACTGTTACTCCTAAGGGTGTGCAGCAGTGCCAGGTGGAGTTCAGCTGGCCAAGGGACATGGTGGCAGATGGCCCCAGTGTTTCTGACAGCTCACAGCGGAGCTCTGAGGATGGGCTATCAAGACAAACAAAATGTGCACCTCTCTGTGAAATCAGAGCCCCTTTGGTAAACTGAGAACAGGCTTAACATTTTCAGAATTACCCTTTTGTGTCTCCAGGCAGCTTGTGAGAATTTCAACCTGAGAAGAGGGTGTTCAAGGGAGTTTGACCCCATCTGTGGCACAGATAACATCCTGTACAGCAACGAGTGCCTGTTGTGCCTTCACAACCTGTGAGTATCTAGACCTGCTGCAAGTCTAAATGCCACACAGCTGAGGGCCACCACATATATCTGGGATTTCCTAGAAAGACAGCTGTTTGCATGCAGCTGGGTGGAGCTTGGGCAGTGAGCCCAGCACATCTGGCATGGAGCTGGCCTCCTGCACAGATGCTCTGAGCATGGGGACTCCAGCTGAGGAATGGGCCCGTCGTGTGTGGCTCACAGCACACACACTGCCCACAGGCAGAAATCTTCCCATACCTGCAGATACCAAGCAGCAGCGAGAGCTGGCAGGCGTCCAGGATCTCAGACAAATGGCAAAGTCCTCGAAGTCTGCCCAGATCTAGCACACAGGCTGACGAATATTTTTCCAGATGACCTCAGATGTGTGGTGGCTGAGGAAAAAACTGTGTTTTTTCGCCCCAGAAATTTATAGCTGAGCTCTGCTTTCTGTCTTCCCTGCATATGAAAGGATACAATTTGCTCTGGATATTTTTAAGAATGAGCTTTATATTTAAGATGTGCTGGTGCCAGATTGCACTGTTCTAGCAGAAGGCCAGGTCCAAATGCTAAGGGTGTCTCTGGCAAGACTTGATGCATTTCATCTGGCTTGGGCCCTAGGTAATTTAAAGTATATTTATACATTGGAAGCACTCCGTGTCAGACAAGTGAAGGAATTACTTCCAACTCAATGCTATTAAGTGGTTCAAAAATCTCTGTTGGGAAGCTTGAGTCTTATCTGGAGCCAGATGCCCCAGTCTGCAGGGCTAAGGGAGCTTCATCCTTGACTTCACCTGGTGTAGGCAGGGATTTTTGGTGATCAGGCTCACAGGCCCATCTGCCATCAGCAGAGACATTTGTAGCAGAAGCTCAAAGCCCAGCTTTTTCTGTGCCTGGGCTTGTGGAGCCAAATTCTACTTTCAGGAGCATCGTCTCCCTGCTAACTCTGCAGGAACAAGGAACAGAACCCAGATCACCAGAAAAAAAAAAAAAAGCCTGGATAAATATTGTCAGTTGGGCTGTCCCCTTTTTGCTTCATTAACCCAGGTTGATGCCACATATTCTGCTGCTGGCCTGCTCAAATGCTGGTTCACCTTTCAAGGCTGAGTGTGATGCAGTCAGGCAGAGAGAGGCTGAGTGGGATCTCCTCAGCAAAGGCACCACAGTTAATGACCCGGCACGGCCTGGCAGGGTGGTAATGACCCTGCTGGAAGCCAGCAGCCCAGCTCCAGCTGTCCCTGTACTGTGCAACAGATGGGGGTGGGAGGTTCATCAGACACAACATCATTAGGGCTTTGGCCACGGACCAAGAGCGGGGGAAAGTGAGCAAGGAAGGCTCCACAGTCAGCTGTGCAAAGTGGCATCCAGGATGCTCCATCTCCCCAGTGCAGAGAGCAGCTTCCGAGGGGATGGGAGAATCCAGTGGTCACAAAAAGGGAAATTGGGGTACAAGAAAGAGAAAGACTGAGCTGGTGGTGTATTCAGAGCTAGCCAGGAGTCAGAGGAGGGGTGGGATGGATGGGAAGCTGGTGCTGGATCTGCCTTTTGTTGACAGGCACTGCATTCCCAACGCTCTTAAAACTCCTGTTTGTGCAAGCTCTGAGCAGCTGCAACTGGAAATGTGCTGCTGCTGTGGGTCACAGCCCCGAGCCTTGCAGCTCCCCTGTTCTGTTCCCAAGTGAAGGAATTCTGAAGTTAGGAACAGTCATTTGGTCTCCTGGCCAGGGCCATCTGGGCTGGGCACCAGGACTCTGAAGTTGCTTGGTGCCAAATGTCTTGGGGGAGAGATAAATGGAGTGTCCTCATCTATAAAGCCTTGGTCCGTGGGGAAAAGTCAGTCGAGAGGCAGGATGAAGTGCCATTTGCAGTTTTGTGTGTGCAACTGGCCTGAGAAGAGCTGGAAGCCTGCAAGGAGTCTGGGAATAACTAGGGAGAGCATCTGGTGGGTCCCTGCAGCAGCAGTGTCTCACTTGTCGCCTTTGGTCACTTCACTGTGACCAGCATGCAAAATGCTTTTTGCAAAACGCAAATCATTTTACCAGCATTTCTCTAACGCACCTGAGAAATGGATATGTCTTTCCAAAGAGGAGAACATCATGATTCCATGTGAAAATGGAACAATTCAGAGTAATCAAGTCCACTATTGGGTAAAAAGAAGAAAACCATTTTTTGAAGGTACCTTTTTAATATTTTCCTCACTTTTGCTGCAGAAGCAATCAGGAGGGGAGGCTGGGAGCAGGCCAAACCCAAATGAAACACAGCGGCAGGCTTTTGTCTTTAAAAACCTACAAAACAAATTCATAACCTTTATTGTCTGCAGTCAGACAGGCATTAGAAATGTCTCAGCGCTGTCCTGCAGCACAGAGGTGAATTATCCTTCCAGGAGGTGTCAGAAAGCACTCTTGAGCTTATTGGAATTAATTAACACATGTCCATGGTAACCCTGAACTCCCTGTCAAGAATATGTGGCCTTGCTTGCTGTGAATAACACTTAGATGATGATTTAAGCAGTATTTTCCTATCTTTCTGCCCTTGTCCTCTGAGCCAGGCTCTGCTGTGTCTCAGGAACCTGAAGGCAGCCCACCCCCCAGCATTTTCAACCTCTCTTCCAGGCAAAGGAACACCCATGTGTGCATCAAGAACAGAGGAATGTGCCGAACTCCCCTCGTCAACACGGGTCTAAACTGAGGCACTGCCATTCCAGAGAGGAGAGCACAAAGCTGTGCCCCCACCCACTCAAACCCCTAATAAAATGGAAGCATCACCATGTCTTGTGCTGGGATTTCTTACACACACAGCAATCCTCTTTCCCCCACACTTAAAGTACCTTCCTGAAAAATACGTTTTGTTCTGGAGATGGCCGTAAAGAGCTGTGAACAAATTACTGACAGAGCCCAAGGGACAAGGCTGGGACATTGCCCAAAGAGAGAGCCAGGCTCCGACAGAACAAGGAGGTCCTTTTTCTGCATCAAGAATTTCGTTTTCCTTTCCTAAACTTTCAGTATTCAAGCAATAGAAGATTTTTAGCATTCTCATGACTTGCAATTGCATTTGTTAAACACAGGGCACTAAAGCCCGTGCTCCAGAGCCTTTGCCAGGAGAAAGAGTCCAGCAAGTCATCTCCATGCTGACCTGTCTACAGCCTTGTCCATATGCCAGTGTCCCATGACACGGCCCCTTTGCACCAAGAGTCACCAGCCTCCTGCTTGTCCTGCAGGTCACAGCTACCCAGTGCCTCAGAAAACCAAAAAGATTCTATTTTTTCCAGGCAAAATTCTTTTTTTTTCCCTCCTCTATTGGCCTTGGTGAGCTTTGTTGCTAGCACTGTGGGCTGGCAGGATGGGAGATGCCTTTCCAAGAAGGACTTGAAGGTGCTGGTGGATGAGAGGCTGGACACGAGCCAGCAGTGAGCACTCACAGCCCAGAAACCAGCCTTGTCCTGGGCTGCACCCAAAGCAGTGTGGGCAGCAGGGCGAGGGAGGGGATTCGGCCCCTCCACTCTGATGAGACCCTCCTGCAGTGCTGCATCCAGCTCTGGAGTCCCCAGCATAAGAAAAATTTGGACCTGTTGGAGCAAGTCCAGAGGAGGCCATGAAGGCACTCCAAGGGCTGGATCACCTCTGCTATAGAGACAGGCTGAGAGCTGGGAATGATCAGCCTGGAGAAAAGAAAGCTCTTAGGAGACCTTAGAGCCCCTTCCAGTGCTTAAAGTGGCACCAAGAAAGACTTTTTAGAGGGGCTTGGAGTGACGGGAAAAGGGGGAGTGGCTTCAAATCGACAGAGGGCAGGGTTAGGTTAAATGTTAGGAAGAAGTTTTTTACAATGTGGGTGGTGAGAAACTGGAACAGGTTGCCCAGAGAAGTTGTGGACACCAGGGAAACATTCAGGATCCGGCTGGAGGGAGGTCTGAGCAACCTGGTCTCGTTGAAGATGTCCCTGCCCAGGGCAGGGGGGATTGGACTAGATGCCCTCTAAAGATCGCTCCCAACACGCCCATTGTGTGGTTGCGCGGTTCTGCGCGGCGCGGGCAGGACGCGGAGTGCGGGCTCCTGGATGGAGAGCGGGAGGAGCTTTCGGCACTGGAGGCCGCTGTTGCTCCGCCGCAGTCGGTGCCGCTGCCGGAACCGAGCCCGCAGCTGGATCCCGCAGCTGGATCCCGCAGCTGGATCCCGCAGCTGGAATCCGCAGCTGGAATCCTCAGCTGGAGCCCGCAGCTGAAATCCGCAGCTGGAGCCCGCAGCTGGAGCCCGCAGCTGGCGGAGGCGGCGGGGGATGCGCGGGCGGGCTGTGCTGCTCCTGCCAGCCCCGCCGGGAGGCTGGAAGCCGCTGAGGTGGGGTAGGCGAGGCACTCGTCCCTGTCCCTCACGCCAGGGGAGCCACGGGCAGGTTTGCGGGGATGCTCCGCCCAGGGGGCTGCAAGGACACGAGTGGCCCCGGCGGGTGTGCCCTGCGCTGGAGGGATGTGGCTGTGTCTGCCTGGCGCTGGCACTGCACTGCCAGCGGCTCCCTGGAGAGCTGGACACTCCCCTGCTTGTGCCCAAAACAGCCTGGGACGGCATTTGGAGTTGGGGATCAAACCCTCGTGGGGTTCCCAATGATTCACAGCCCTTCAGTAAATTACTGTATTTGGGGAAAACCCAACGCTTTGTTCTTAGGAAATCCTGGGCTTCACTGTGGGTAGAAAGATGAGTTCTCTTTATGAAGCGGCTGAAACAAACACAGAAAAAAATATGCATGATCCAGCTGAGAGAGCTCCAGCGCTGGTTTGAAATTTCAAATGCAGCCAGATGCAGCTGGAGGGGGGGAAAGCACAGGCTCCTCTTCTCAGATCTGCCGAAGAGTGTCTGCAGTCGAGGGAGAGAGGAAAAACGAGTCACTTTGCCCACATGTAAAATTAATGCACTAAAGGTGGTAATCCCAAATAGGCTTGGGACTGTGAATTGCCTTGACATTTTTGCACACAGGGGATCCTGGAAGGATGCCTCCCACAGCTGGGATATTGCTGATTCTGCTGCATCATAAGAAATGGAGCATAGCTTTTTCCAGGGAGATCTCTGCAAGTGAGGCTGGCAGGAGGGGAGACTGATCCTCACTACACTTCCTTCCCTGCTCTTGGATTATGTGGCATGGCTAAACCCACCTTAGCCCCAAGTTCATCCCGGTTGGTCCCTTCTACCCAATAGAACACTGAAAAGTGCACTGAGGCCAGTTTATGCCAAGCGAAACATCTTTCCTGCCCATGCCATTTCTGGGAAATATCACCCAGTGTTAGCCAAGAGCGTTTCTTTGATGAAGTGAGGTGCTGACCGAGCCTGCAAAGCAGCAGGTCTCATCAGCTGCACGGCTGAGCGCAGCCTGCATCTCCCCAGGCACTGTTCTGATGAGAACTGGCATTCCTGCTAAATGTCAGCCACATCCATTTCACAGCGAGGTCCATATCAGACTGGAGATTATGGGAAGCAGCAGGTCAGGGGCCACTCTCTAGTTCTGCACAGCGGGGGCACCTCAGGCACAACCAGAGGCAAGTTTCCAGAAGGGAATGGTTCCTGTTCATATTTCAATTTTGGCTTGAACAAGGGCAAATCTGGGGTGCAGGTGCAAAGTTTAGACTCATCCTCAAAAGCCGGTCTTCTGCCCCCATAAAAGTTCTTCCCTGAAGCCAAGGAGGGGAACGCTTCATCCAAGCTGCTCCTCTGCCATCTGATAACCAGCAGAGCCTGGAGCTGTCCTGCCAGCAGCCAGCCTGACTTTTCTGAGACACCAGCTTGCTTCCCTGTGTCTCCATGATGCTGTTTCCAGTGCTGGTGAGCTGGCAGGGACAGAGCAAAAGGGAGAGTGACAGGAGAAATGGCTTCAGTTCTTGGCTTCTTTGTCTAAATAGCTGCAGCCCTTCAGGCTGCTTCCCAGGGCAGTGCTTCTGGCCATGTGTTTTGAGCCCTGAACACGTTTTGAATGATGCAGCAAAGGAAAAACAGGATTTGCCAAATCAGAGGAAGGGCTCAGCCATCCACCTCCCTCCTCCTTCCCTTCTGGCTGCTCCCAGAAGGCTCAGCCAGGGCAAAAATGGAAAGGCCAAGAGCGCATGCTGGGTGAGGAGAATCCCAAAGGATGTGTTCGGCCTTTACTGCCCTGAGGAAGCTCAGGCACAGAGCAACGCAATTCCTGTCCCAGTGCTGCAATTCCTGTCCCAGTGCTGCAATTCCTGCCCCACTGCTGCAATTCCTGCCCCAGTACCACAATTCCTGCCCCACTGCTGCAATTCCTGCCCCAGTGCCTTGCTGCTCAGAATAACAAGTAATTTAATCACAAAGAGGGGAAATTCCAAAAATAACCTCGGTTGTTTTGGCAGCCAGGGCTCTGCAGAAAGCAGGACACCCACAGGGCGCAGCCCCAGCCTGCCTGCCCTGGGAGCACCAGCGCATCCACCGGAGGAGCAGGTGGTTTGGAAGCTGGAATTGTTTCCCTTCCTCTCCCTGTTTCTGCCATCCAGGGGCATCTCTCCTGAAATTCTTCACCAGGATTTGCTGTTTGGGTGGAAGCTTTTCAAAGCAGGGTTGCATCTCAGTGCCTCCAAAGCAGCCCTGGGTACTGCCATGCCTCAGGAATGTCACAAGAGTGACGGAAACCAGACAGCTAAGGACAGAAGGCCCAGGGGAGCATTTTCAGATCTGGAAAACATGTTTCTTTAAATTGAGACTTTTCTGCCGGTAAAAATTCTTGTAAAATTCAGCTGGGGAAGCCCTTCCCCCTCCACCTTCTGGAACACTTTCCTGAAGCTCCCACCTGGGAGGCAATATCTATTTCCATTGCCAGTGGCATTTGACTTCATGATGTCATGGTAGCATACTGTGAATTCAGGTTTAGAACTGGACTAAGGGACTTCAGTGAAATGCTAGACCCAAGCTGAGAAGAAGCCCTGAATTTTTGGTACTTGCAAAATATTCTTATGTCCAGGCTTGTTTGGAAGACGCAGCTTTGATACCACCTTTGCCCACTGCAGCCTTCCCCAACATCCCCCTGCTAAGAAGGCTTCTATTTTAATCACGTTTTCAACATCAGATTTGTTTTTCCAGTCTGGAAATAAGCAGAGCCTTTCTCAGATTTGCTGCAGCTGCCGGAGGGCACTTTCCATGAGGCGTGTTCAGTTCTAGGAGACTTGTTTTGGGGGAGCTGAATTAAATCAATTTTGGTGGGCTGGCAAAGAGAGCTCCCCTTTGCAGACACCCCATGGGAACCCATCTGCTGCTGGAGAGGCTCCTGTGTGCTATGATGCTTCCACGTGCCACCTCCCAGATCTGGCCTCTGGCAAAGGATGCAGACAGAGGTGTCCCTGTGCCCAGGGCAGAGATCCAGAGCATGCTCTCCTTGATGGGTACAGAGCCACTTCAGCTTCTGCTGTTGTGACAACCTCAACAAGAGATGTCAGGAGTGCCAGCAAATGCAAACAATTTTGTCATGGTGGAGAGGCAGCTGCCAGCCCAGCACAGCAGCACTGCTGTGGCAGAGGGTCACGCTGCCAAGCTTGAGGCCACCAAAGAAAATACCAATTGGTTCCACCCGAGTGGGAAATGACAGCATTAATGCTCTGCAAAGGAAAAGTCTGACTGAAATGGAAGGATGCTTTTAAACTGCAAATTTCCTTTCATCTAAACTACAGCTCAGGCTACACAGGGAAAAGCTGTCCTAGGCAAATGTATGGGCATGAGCTGAAAGTGGCTCTGCTCTGATACAGAGAGGCTGTTCCCAGGGCTTAGTGGGGCTGGAGGGGGATCACTGCTAAATAAGAGAGTGGACACTTCTCAGTGGCGGGCTGAAACCACCCTGATAACCACAGACATGGCACAAACAGCCACAACTGGAGCTGCACATTTGAAGTGAGATCTCAGCTTTTGCTTTCTAATGTCTCTGAGCTGTTACAGAGAAGGCAGATGACAGTAATAGTTTGTATTTCTCTCTATCAAAAGACAGTAAACTTCCAGGAATCACGAGCATCCAAAGCATTCCGCAGGCAGCACAGACAGCGAAGCAGCCCTGCCAATGTTTCAACACTACTTTTCTGGCCTTTATCTTTCATCAGGCACACTCCACTTACAGCAAGGAGAGGAGGGGCTGGAAGTGCCAGCTCTGCATGGTGCTGGCACGCGAAGCTGGATTCCTTGTGCTCTGCACAGTGTTGGAGACCTCTCGGCGCTGCAGTTGGCATTAGCACTGCAGGTGGATTCAATGCTGAGAAGTTCTGCTTCCTTCCAGCTAAGCAGAACAGCTCCTGGAAAGCTCCCAGGCAAAGGTCCTGCCCTTCACCTATGCCAGAACAATAACCTGTTGTAGCACGGCTTAGCAGGGCTGGATTGAAGACTTTTTCCGATAACTTCAGTGCTTTTCTAACTGCAAAAAGATGCCACAAATAGAAAATCACGTGTGTGGTTTAACCCAAACAGCCTGCTGGCCTCTAAGAAAAGGTTGGATCCTCCCTGGCACACCCTGGCATGGATGTAGGTGCTGATCCACCCCCACACCTGCGTGGTGGGGTGCTGGGAAGCTCTTCTTTGCTGGCAGATGGCACAAGGTGGCTTGAAGCCACAAAGACATTAGGTCAGTGCAAGTGTCCAGCTTGCAGGTGGCATCACTCTCATGGACCGAGATCTGATGCACTAATCAGAGACCCCCTATCAGCCCTCTTTTCTGAAGTCACTATCCATAAGGAGAAGGGAAGCAGCAGCCTCCCTACATGCCCTATCACATGCCCTGGGGCACTGTTCCCCCCCACTAATGCCCTCACGGGTGCAGATGGTGTTTAACTCCAGAGGCAGGATTGCAGGACCTGAAAGCAAAAGGCAGGATGCCTCAAGCTGGGCACATCAGGGGCTGAAACACGGTGGTGAAAGAACCAAGGCAGGTCTGAAGCATTAGACAAGGCATAGCGGGGGCAGAGAAGGACATCCCACAGCCCTTGCACTGATGGCCACGTGCTGGGAATGTCCAAAGGCAGGGAATGGGTTGTTGCATATGGCAGTGAGGTGGCACAAACGCCTGACTCAGTGTGCCAATACCTGTGGATATGGCAGAGCTCTGGATCTGGCCCCAGCAGGGCACTGCAGGGAGCTGCACCAGCACTGCTGCAGCTGCCTCTGGGCTGGAAATGTTTCTGGCTGCCCCAGGGCTTGGGCAGGAGTTCTCTCTCTTTCCTCACCCCACTCCTAGTCACAAGCACACAGGAATTTGGCAACCAAAGGGATTGTTCAGTGCACATTTCCAAGGGGATGGAGCTATAGGTCGTGACTCTCCTGGCCTCTGCTGGCATTCCTGGCTGGTTCAGGACTCTGCACCTGCATCCACACCAGCCAGAGGCAGCACAGCAAGGAAGGAAAACATCTGCACCTCCTCTGGTCCACCTGACAGCAGAACCCACACAGTGCAGCAGGGGAGTAGAGGTCTTGCCCTGCCAGTGTGGGTGGGTTGGTTTAGGGAACAGCACACACATTCATCCTCTCTGGGTAGTTCCAGGAACCACGCAGACTCAGCTCGAGTGTCGTAAATCAAACCAAATAAAACCAGCATGGGACAGAACCCCAGAGTTCTGCCCTCCAACCCTTCTCTGTCCACTGACAATTCCAGTGCCCAGGGCTCAGCTTCTCCCATGCAACAGGATCTTCTAATTTTGGTGCTCAGAAATGATCACTAACATGCCTGAACTTTCCAGTTTGCCTGGCAGTGCTAGAGAGACAAGTAGAGCATATGAACTACGGGTTCAAGGCCAATACCTTTCTGAGAAGAAACTGAAATATTAAGCATAAACTGGTTTGGTCTTAACGAGTGCACCATTGTTTCTGATATTCCTTTTTAGTCTAGAGCCACAAATAACCCCAAGCTCTTGGCAAAGGAAAGGGACTATCTGGTTATAAATAACTTCCTGAAGAGTACTAAGAAAAGTTCCATTCACCTCTATAGGCACTGGGGCAGACAAACATCTTCTGGTGCCAGCTCTGACATGCTCCCTATCCTGATCCAACCCCTTTTAAAGATAAACCCCACCTTAGAGGCAGCTAATTGACATCAAAGGCAGGTCCAGGCTTTTTCAGCTCTCTTACAGGCAAAGCAAAAGTTTTGGCCTAAATAGGGCATCTAGACAAGAAAACATATGTTTAAAGTTGCACAGTTGCCACTCTCAGAAATAAGGCCCATGAGAGCAAAGTCACCCTCAGCAAGCACTCCCCACAGCAAGGGCACTTTCCCATGCAAACAAGTTCCTGCTCATTGGGACATCGTATGTACACCCTCCACGAGCCACAGTTCATTGCTTTCAGGATCTTGTGCCTGTTTTAAGCCCATAATTCTTGCTTGCTTATGCAAAACACTGCTGGGATGACCCACTGGAACTGAAGCAAAGGAAATGAGCTCCAGAGCTGGGTCTTCAAGGGTCACAGCTGGAGACAGTGTGAGTACAATTCTGAAAGCCATGAGGGCTTCCTCATCCAAACCCTTGACCCATATATATAATGGCCAGAAAGGTCCTTACCAAAGTAGAAACTGGAAAACAGCACCTTTGTCATATTATGCCCAGGTAAACCAGCAAACCTGCTGTCACACACCTGCAGGGTCACTGCACCACCTTCCCCACTCCCTCCCTGCTGCTGCTGTTCAAAGGGCTTGAGTTTGGAGAAGCCTTCAAACAAGCCTTTGACTCCAGGTCACCAGCCTGTCACGTGTGCTGTGCACAGAAGAGTCAGTGCCACTCCATGTCCCCGCTTGCCTTGCACACACTTGGCTGCACCATGAGAAATAAGCCACAAATCAGACAGGGGCACAAAGAGCAGACACACAAGCTGTTTTGCTTCAGCAAAGATAAGGCCAGAGACCAAAAAGGAACCTCAGAGGAAAATTAAAAATATCACTGCAAACCTGTAGCCTGGCAATGTGCCTAATTGGGCATTGCCCACATCAGGAGAAGATATTCCTGTGAAAACCTGGTGCTGAGTAACTCGCTCCCAGCCTGGAGATGGGATCCTGCACAAACACCTGCCACTGGAAATCCAGGAGGGGAGATGTAACAGGTAGCAGCAGGAGGTACATAAAATGTAATTTTCTCTTCCTCTGATTGAGCACGTTGAAGAATAGCTTGCCTGTGTTGAGACAGAGTGTGAAAACCACCTTGTCAATAGATAGAAATCATGGGGTTGTTGAGCCAGGGAGGGCAAGAGGTTTTATTTCTAGACCATCAAGGGAGAAATAATCTTCTTTAGAAAAATCAATGAAATTTAAATGAGTACATAGGAATGGTTGGTTTAACCCCAAAGGTCCATCCAGCCAAGCACTGTGCTTCCAGCACAATATGTCCTTCATCAAGAGAACAGTTATACAGTTCCCAAGGGCACTGCGAACACGAGAGATGTGTGGAGATGTGAAGTGCTGTGGAGACCCACGGGCCTGCCAGGATACCTTCAGGGGCTATGCCCTGGAAGAATGTTCCCTAGGCTGTGGCTTCTCCCATGGAAGTTTTATGACAACATGTCAATCTACCCCAGTTCCACTCCCTCTGTTGGCCATTCCACCCCCTGTTAATCACATCTGTTCAAATTCTAGTAAGTTCTCTGTATCTTGTACCCCCGTTGGGGTGTACCCCTGTCAGTTTACCTTGACTGTTCCTTGTTGGCCACCGTAACCCTTTTCCCACCCACACCTTCAGCTGATTATCCTTTGCAGTTTGGCTCTGCCCCCTTGTACCCATATAGAACCCTGGAGCCTCCACTTTCCCTTGTCTTTGTCCCTGGACCCTTTCGGTGTGTGGATGGAATGAATGCCACTGGAAACCCACGTGCTCTCCACCACTTAGCTAGCTATCCGTGGCATTTGAGTGCTGTGTGGTTGCTGTGAGCCTGGTGGAGAGCCCTCCCTGCGGAGACGCTCTCGGAAGGCCGCGGCAATTTACCATCAGCTCGCGCCGCTATAAAGTGCCACACAACAATGCCATCCCCTCAGATCCCCCCAATTCCCCCACACCCAGCAACAAAATTAGGCTGTTTAGGTAATTCTGCTGGAGGATCTGAGGGCCTGGCAATCCCCTCCACAGTTCAAGATCGTGGCCAAGGACTCGGACATCACATCCCCATTGGCAGAGCCAGGCAGGAATTATCTTGTCAAGGAGCTGTTCCATGGCAGAGGGGTCACATGCCTCTCTG
Source organism: Picathartes gymnocephalus (assembly GCA_013390045.1). NCBI lineage: Eukaryota > Metazoa > Chordata > Aves > Passeriformes > Picathartidae > Picathartes > Picathartes gymnocephalus. Next base: position 168,857 of record WEKY01030210.1, read on the forward strand.
TGTGGCCACATAACTGACCCCAGACACCCACCTGGATCATGTCAACTGGGCTGGAGGTCTCGGTCACATTCTGCTGCCCCTCCTGAACCTGAGAACCACAAAAATGCATCTGTGCCATGGGAAAACTGGTGAAGTGTCTGGTGTGCTTCCACAATGTACAAAGATCCTAATTAAATACCAAGAGATGCTTTTCTCTGTTCACAGCTTCCATTCTCTCCTCAACACTCAGATACCAAGGCCTGTAGTCTCAGCTCAAGACTTTGCCCTCAGAGCTGGTTCTGACAGTGTCTGACTCTGCAGCTCTGGAGCTGAACCCTTCCAAAATGCCATCAACAGCTATGCCATCTCTCTAATTTCGTGGTAATATCACCAATTAATAAGACTTGAAGCAGCCTAAGGAGCTCAAAGCTGTATCAGGTGTTTTTCCACTTTCTTTTCAAAGGCTTCCAGTAATGGAATTTATTCAACTTCCCCAAGAAACCATTTCCCAGCATCTGTGTCTTTCTAGTTTGGCTCATGACATCTTCTCCTAACCAAGAAAGACACAGAGGGAAAAAAAAAAAATTTCTTCCTCTTTTCAGTAGCTTTTTACACATTGCAAGAGCTTCACACTTATCCTGTTCTGCCTTAATCTTCAGGAAACAATTTTCTCCCTTCCTTCCATCGCCTGCTAGGTCAAATTTTCTCTCCTTCTTCCTGTTCCTGCTGCTGTCTTCTACTCTTACCCTAATCCAAACCTGAAATCTGATGCTTGGGGTAAGTTCCATCAAGCCTTTTCCACCAGCCTTCTTGACCCACAAAGACCATGCATTATTCAGAGCAGTTCTTTGGCATTTCTGCTTCACTGACACACAACACAACACTGATCATTTCACCTTTATAGCTCCTGGCAAAGCCTGTCAAACCTCAGCCTCGCTCATAACTACTCCTTTAACATCCTGAAAGCTATCGGAGCCCCTCTAAGCCTCACGCTGAGACTTGGTGACTTCTTCTTTCTCTTCCAGCCCTAACACGCACATTTCCGCTTCCCAGACTGACAATACCTCTGCAAGGGAAATGTGAGACTTGTTTGCCCTCCTGCTCTTTAATTGCCGTCCTTGCCCCAGGCAGATCCGTGAAGTCACCAGCCGTGATGAAATCCTGCATTTCTCATGTCTGTAAATATTTTCTAAAATTTTATTTCCTCCTTAAGACATCAAAAACTAGGTCAAAAAGAATAACTGGGATATTTAAGAATCAGGTTTGCCTTTGGCTCTTATGATCAAGGATGCTTTTAATATTGAATGTTCAGCTGTCAACATCGGGACCAACTTAATAATAAATGTCTGACATTTCAGTCATTATTCAGAGTTTTTAATCCTTCCCTCCCCTCCAGTGCCTGCCTGTTTACTGAAAGATTCACGTTGGTGTTTGCACTGGGAACCTGGGAGCTGAAACAGGAACAAAGCTCCTCGTAAATACCCAGCAGCCTCTCCCAGGCTCTGGAAGGTCAGCCGGCAGCATGTGCAGGGGAGGAGAGGATGCCTGGGGAGGATGCTATGGGAACCTGCTAATAAACCCAGCACAGCAGCTCTGGCTTGCCAAAGCCTGGGCTGGCTGCCACACGTGGATCAGAGCTCCTGTGGAGCTCCACGGGAGGGAGAGCGGCCAGCTGGGCTTTGCTGCTGCAAGAGCCTCTGGCTTCCTTCGCTTTGTGGGCCCCCACACCACTCCACGGGCCGTGTCCCGCTTCATTGTGGCTTCTTTTCAATTCTTCCTCTGCAAAAAAGTTCAATCTCAACAAGGGTTGACCAACTTTTGGCAGCACCAGCTTCCCACAGGGACATGTGGCTGCTGCAGCATCGCTACAAAGTGAGGGGACAACAGGAGGGGACAGCTGGAGGCCCAGCAGTCCTGCACGTTGTCTGTGGGACTTGTGGGACACACAGGAAGGGCCACTGGTTTTCATAAATCCCATAATAAACGTTAAAGTTCTCTAGGCTTTTCTTAGTTCTAAGGTTCTGGCCTAATGTGTTCCATGTTTGGGGGACTTTTTTTATCTTTATGTCATAGATGACAGCCTAATTACAGTCATTTCATTGCCTCAAATTATTTGAAAGAAGTTGCTACACGTAATTTATGTGCACATAAGTGACAATAATGCCATGTCTTATTCCACTCAGGTACCTTAAGGGGTTAACACCACAGCTTGCACCCAGGCCAAAATTCACATTTCCAGCAGCTTATTAGATAAGTTATCCACCCTCTCCATCCCACAACGCATGTTGTGCTCTGGGTAATTTCTGTCATATTTAGCACAGCTGGAACGAGTTTTCCTGCAGGCAATTGCCCACCCCTCCGAAGGCACTGCCGGCTGGTTTCAGCTTTTCTATTGATTTGTCTGATCAAGATCTGAAAACCCCACATAATTCTGAGTGTCCTTCAGAAGCTGCAGCACCACATCACACACACAAGGCAGGTGTGGATCTCCAGGGGGAGGAGGCACAGCCTGTTTTAGGTAAGGATGGGTGCCCATCTCCACCCATTCACCTCTGTGACCAAGACCCTTTACCCTGGAGACACGAGCACCAAGCTCAGACCCTTTCATGGCCATGAGCATTGTCCTGTCGTTGTCTCACTCTGCTTCTCCATCTACCCTAAAAACCACGGCAAGGACACATCACCTCCTCAGCCAGTGGGTTTCTGTGTGCCCTGCTGAAAGCACACACAGTTTTGTTACGCAAAATATAGTACAGAGAGTCCCCTCCGTGCAGCAGCAAACAACACAAACGTTCATAAATGAGACCAACCAAACCCAGAGGCAGATCCCAGTAAAATCTATGGGGAGATACAAATTATTCCACTGCGTGCCTGACTGCTAGGAGGAGTTTTGCAAATGCTCTAATGAAGCCTGGACTGCACCAAGGCAAAGATGTCAGAAATTAATTCCTGATGATCTCCAGTACAGAAGCAGCTCTTCATCTGTCTTTCCAGCCAAGTTGCTTGAGTTTGCTTCTTTTCTCTTTAGGAATTAATTGAACAAGTAACTACGTGGGCAGAAATAAAACTAGAAATAAAAAAGAGAGGATGAGAGAAAACCCCTCCACAGTTGACTGGTGGAAGCTCAGGCAAGAAGTGGCTGTAAAGAGGCACCTGCCTGGCACAGCCAGGACTCCCAAGTCAGAGGTCGGTCAATTAGAGCTTTACCAGCAGCAGATTGACTTAAAAATATGTAAACCAGCTGGCCCTGATACTTCTGTTTTCTTTGTGTACCCAGCGCTGACAAACACCAGCCACTTTTACATAGCCTTGGGAAAGTTCTTGTTCTGGAAATCATTAGTTTATGCAATTATGGGTTTTCTCTGCTGAATGTCACATATGCAGAGGTCATTGCTGGAGATGGGAAAGAGGTTTCTGTTTCCAGAAGAGGCATCAAGATGGGCCACTTTTGGCTGGAATACAAAATACCATTCTTCACTGGCAGGACACATGTCCTCCCACGCATCACCTGCCTCTGACTGCCTGCTTTGCTGTGGCCCCTCTCCCAATGGCCACATTTCCTCTCACCAGAGTTCACGCTGGTACTTCAAGTGAGAAATGCGATGCTGTTGATAAAAGCTGCTTGCATGATATATCTGCATGCCTGAAAGGTGTGAATGGCATCTCCGCTCCAGCGGCCCAAGCGCTAAACACCAGGCACAGGGAGTGAGCACGTCCCCTGTGAGACTGGGATTGTGGAGGCCTAGGCTGGAACTGAAGGGTGAATGGATATTTACACCAGCTTTGGATTAAAATGACTGAAAAATCAGGGCAAAGGTCGTGCTCTAGAAAAACATCAAAATCAACCGAGCAAAGATAAAAGCGTAATGGCCAACCCTTGGGACTGTGTTTCTCCAGGGATGGGCAAGCGAGCACCTGGCTGGACTCCAGGCTCAGAGCACAGTGCCAAACCTTCTCTCCATGGTGAGCACGGAACAGGGTGAAGCCCAAGCCCAGCAGCCAAGGAAGAACTGAGCAGATTCAGCTGCTTCAAAAGTTTTGCCTGGTGCAACACTTGAAATGTGGTGCTGGCTCATTCCTCAGTGGCATAACCCAGCAGGGCCATGCCCCTTCTTTCCTGTCATTTAGTACTGCCAGTGCATCACAAACCAGGTAAATTCTTCCTGAACTGAGCAATTCAAACAAGCTGTGCCTAATAGTCCATCTATCTCGTTGCTATTTATTTTGGCATCTTTGCCTGTTTTAAATCCCACTTAAAGCTGTCTAACAACCAAGATTACGCCGCTCACAACTGCCATACAAACATCTCTGTTACTGTATGCACACTGGAAAAATGACTTATTTTTCCCCCCTTCCTTTTTGCTAATACAACACTGGCAGCAAATCACACTGAGCTAAGAGGGAGGGGTGAGATGATAATTATGCTGTGCGAGTCCAAAGTGTGACACCAACATTTCCTGCTGGCAGTAGACACTGTGGAGACCTGTGTGGGCTTGTAGCACACAGGAACAGTGAGAAAGATCCACAGGTGTCCAGTTTAATAACTGTCTCTCTGCACTGCCATCCAATTCTCCTCCAAATAATCAGTCAGGCTTGGCTGGTGTCAGGCAAAACACACATCACCTGTAACACCAGACCCTGCTGAGAGCAGCTCTGGAGGCTCCCAGTTTCTTGTGTGAGGGCAGGATCTGATCTACAAACAAAATGTCCAAAAGGATTTTGACAAAGCAACGTTTAAACAATGGTTGAAAATTCACCCAGCCCAGGGCACTTGGCTGCTGCAGCTGTCTCCAGTCTCCTCGGTGCACGCACAAAGCTACCCCAAATCTCCAAAACCTGCAAAATTTAGGGCTGGGATTTGTGTCAGTTCAGTGTACGTGTGTCGGTGAAAGAATCTCCTTTCAAGCATCCCTCTGCCCACTTCACACACCCCTTCCCAGGAGCTCCTCCAGCTGTGCAGATTTCCACAAGAAAAGCTGCTTTTTGAAACAGATTTTTCTATAGAAATGCTTCAATTTTGATGACTTTTCCTGAAATTTCTGCTTTTCTGCTTCAGAAAGTTGTTGGCAAAAGTTGTTTTTCCCCACTGGTTATCCTTTTCAAGGTTATTTTGCCATATATTTCACCAATTCTATAAAATAAAAGATTTAGCTTGGATCTAGATTAAAATATGTAACATTCAAAACCAGACAACCATCCCAGTTTTATTAAAGTGGTTCTTTTAAATCAACAAAACGTGTTCAGGATTTTCTTTTCAAGGACATCCCAAGAACTTGGAAAATGGAACATTTCCTGCCATTTTCACACCAAACACACCTGGACATCCCAGAGCTTGTACTAGAAAGTGCTCCAGCTCCACCACAACACCGTCCTCATGCCTGCTCTGTTTCTGAATGTTTCAGGAGGCTCCTCAATGTGTTCTGCACACACGAGGCAGCACTTCGAGCACTCTCACTGTCTGTGCACAGCACTTCATGCTTCGTGGGCTTCCATCCAAGAAGGTGTAACAATGGGATAATCCTAAACCCAGTTCTTGTGTGCATGGCTCCAAATTTGTGCAGTTCAGCTTTGTTTGCATTTCAAGAGCCTTCAAGCAAACATTAGCTGAGAGGAAAAACAGATGGTGTGATTAAAACACCAAATTCTCCACGACGGGATGCCCTGACAAAGCTCTCAAACCTTCCCTGAAAGGCTGAGCAGGGAAGCTGGAGCAATCAGGCTTTGTTGTCTCTGTGCTGTGCAAGGAATTGGGTAAAGAACCATTTCTAAACCTCTAACAGCTTCCTTAAGGCAGATGATCTGAGAGTCCCAGAAAATCAAGGCAGAAAGGCCCAAAATGCCCATCCAGAACCTCACAGGGTCCCAAAGCAGCAGTCAGAGACCAGCACTTTCCTCTGTGCAGCTTTCCAGCAGCAGGGGCAAAAAACTGAGACAAACAGCTCTGGAAGCAAGAAAATGGAAATCTTTGAGAGGGAAACAAGGGCTCAGTTGCTGCAGGGATGAAGTGGGAGAGGATTCCACCTCTGCACACCATAGAGTGAACACACAGGGGAAGTGCCCCTCCTTCTACACCAGCATCTTCCTACATGGGGGAGCCCAGGGGGCCACTGAAGAGCTGCAGAAAGGGCTGGGGAAGCAGCCAGGGCTGCACCTGGAGCACACACAGCAGCTGGAGAGGAGCAGAGGATGCTATCAGGGGCAGAGAAGCGTCTCCTGCAAGAACTCACCCTCACCTGCAGGGCTGGCCAGCCTGGAGGGCCTTGTCAGTGGCATTCTCATTTGGGAGCCAAGTTAAATTGTTCTGACTTTTTCCAAAGAGCTCCACAGAGGCTCTCAAACGTAATTTTCACTACCAGTCATTTTCAAGAGCCATTCACCTCCCAGCTTGTGCCACCAGCATCTGGCCCATAGCATAGAACACTCTGCTTTCTCAGGATATGTGACCCTTGCTCAAAAAAACCCCAAAAAACCAAGCAAGGTCTTGGCAGCTTTGTCTTCCCTGACAGCACAAGCCCAGACCTCAGGAGCCAGCATGTGGCTCACAGCACACCCAGGGCTCTTTTTTCCCTTTAAAAAGCTTCAACCTTTTTGTGTCTCGACTTGCTCAATTTGCTTTGTGGGTTTGTTCCGCCTAAAGTCACCACAGAAATTCTCTCATCGTGCTCCCATCAGTTTGGTGTGAAATGCAGAAGGAAGTGTTCATTGCTCTGGACTAGCACAGCACAAGCCACCTTCTCAGTGTGGCATGGCATGAGGTCAGGACATTTTAGACTCCTCCACACTCCCAGAGATGAGAAATAAATGTCACAAAGTCCTCCTGCCTGCCGAAGTCAGGTGGAGGCTGCCAGAAAGAGGCTGCCTAAACTTCATAGCCAGAACCTGCACAGTCATTTCCCTGGCACAGGCAGGGCTTGGGGTGCAGAGGATTAGCAGGGAGCTCTGCACCTCCTCAAGAAGCCAGGAATCACATCCTCCCAGCGCAGCTTCCAGGAAGCATGGAAAGCCCTTGCTGCATTTCCAAGTAGAGTCCATCTCTTCCAGGCACTGACGCCAGCATTTTATGAAATCCGCATGACTCTGGCATCTTCAGAGAACACCATCATCCAAGAGCGCTTGGGAATCCCCAGCTGAGAATGGATATTGGAAATAAGGAACACTCATCTCCACTGCATTCTGCATTGCTTCCACCAGCAGAGAACATGCCAAGAGTTTGGTCATATTTAAAGGAATGTTTTTTTCCTTGATTCCCAAAGGAGGAATTCAGCTTTCCTCTAGAAAGTGAAGTAACCCCAATGGTCACAGCTCTGCTGCTGCAGGAAGAATTTTATCCCATGTTATTTTTAGATGTGACTGAATCCCTGCCCAAAAGCACTGTCGTCCCAGATGGACAATCATCCTTCCCTTTGCAAACCTCCCTTGGACCTTCAGACACACAGACCCCATTTGAAATCACACCAGGGAGATGTTGAGACTTTGTCTCAGTTTATTACTGAGCCCCCAGATGCTCGTTTTACCCTCCTCTACTTCCCCCACTCTTAGCACACACCAAAAATACTTCAGCAAATGCTGTGGCCCATCCTCAAGAGCTCTTTTTTCCCCTGCAATGCCCTGTTTCCCTCCCCCAGGCAGGATCCATAGGGAGACTGCATCCCTCACGTCCAGACCCACAGAACAAATCCCAGCTTTGCAGTGACTGTCCTGGGCTGTGGGAGGAACAGCTTTTCTAGTTTTCCCAGCTGTAGATGTTTGTTTTATTTCCATAAGAGGTTTCAAGGAGGGCATTTCTCAAAAAGCTCTCTCTCCCACAAAAATCCAAGTCTGCTCCTTGCTTTTATGTCTGTAAGAAGGAAAGAAGACCTGCTACCACAATCACTGTGCTTTCAAGTCCACAGAATCAGGGGACATATGCCTGCATCCAACGCCAGCACTATGCAAGAGCCATTTCCAAGTCATCTGCTCCAGTACCTTATTCCAAAGCATGTTTGGTTTGATTTTTTTTTTT
>WEKY01030210.1:176883-219886 GCA_013390045.1 Picathartes gymnocephalus
TTTTTGTGGGGGCTTGGAGTAAAGAGGCTTTCAAAATATGCCCATGAATCCCTGTGGAGGAAGGCTGCATGGCAGGTTGTTCAGCTGCCTTATAGGAACTGTAATCGAAGGTGTAGGAGAACAGAGCCAGAATTAGGATCCTGAACCAAGGAACAGCACATCCCCGTGGCTTTGCTGCCTCAGTCTCTGCAAAACTTCCCAACCCACCTCGTTCTGTGCTGTGGCAAGTAGTGCTTTCCATGACGCTGCTGCAGGAGCATGGAATTCTTCAGCTCAGGCCAGCTTATGTACAGAAGAGACACTGTGTCTGCAAGCAGAGAATTGGGATGAGAAACACAGGTATAATGCTCCAAGGCAATGGCTGGAGGATCACAGAGTGTCACTGGTGATGGGAACCCCAAACCTGGCCCAGGGGGGCCCCAGGGTTCCTGTGCACAGCCCCCACAGTGACAAATAGCCAGGGAATAGATGTTGAACATTGATGGGCCTCTGAGCACCTGCCCTTCACAGCATCTGTGAACAGACTTCAAGCTCAGGATCCTTGCCTAATTTAAAAAAAAAAAAAAAGGCAGCTTAAAAGTCTCACAAGACAGCTAAAGATTTGATGTGCAAACCTCCTGCTGCAGGAAATACTCAAGGTAAAAAAAAAAAAATCACAAACAAAGAGAGAAACAAACAAACAAAGAAAACTACAGCAAAGTTTTCTCTTTTTTTCCTTTTTTTTTTTACAAACACTTCTTCTCCTCCTCATGTGTTTGGGAAAGCAACTTGCTGATCCTCTCACAGCCAGGAAAGGGCCCATCATCTAGGGTAAGGAATTAATCAAAGCTGCATTTGCATTCTACCTCTGGACTATCAGACTCCCAAATTAGGCATATTCCCCGCAACACACTGTGACAAATGTATCATCCACAACTAAGCCCAGAAGCAGACAGGCGCCCCAAGAAAACCGTACCAGACCCACTAAAAAAAAGAAAAAAAAAAAAAAAGGGCCAAAAGGACAATGCAATTTTGCAGCTGGGAATCTTGACTGTCTCCCAAAGTAACGTTAATTCACCTCACCTTCTTAAACTCCACCAGGAAATAGCTGCAAGGAAGGGGCGGAGGAGGAAAGAACCACTTATGAAGCATCAGCTGCAGCCTAATTAGAGCTATTAGCAAGCTCTTAGTGGTGTTTATTAGTCCTTACCCATCGTTGCTGAATAAAGCAATCCTGACATCAGCCTTCTGGCTTGGAGTGCCACATTCCAGCCCCAGATCGAGGAAGAGAAGGGTTCAGAAAGGCCAAGCTGGTTTCAATCACAGCTGCAGCTCAGAGCTTATTTTGATCACATAGAAACCAAGGTCCCAGATAAGGGGAACCCACCCTGCTTAGGGCAGGAATAAGATCACCCAGTCAGATGGGTTCCATCATGATATGTGTCTGAGGTAGAGGTTTCCTGCTCTGATTTATGGCCACTGAGTCATTTTGAGTTGACAGCATCATTCTGCCTTTGCTCTTCAGAGAGCTGGGGATTGCCAACCACCGCCCTGGGGATTGGGATAAGATGTTCTCAGAAGACAAAGCACAAGCCCTGAGCCCAGCTCAAGACAAGCTGGCCATGAGTTGGACAGGATTAAAATAAGATTTACATCTTCTGTTGCGCAAAACATTCATCACAGGCTGCTGTTGGATGTCTTCAGCCTCCAAACAGTTTGTCTGACATGAGGTGTTTCTTAAACATGTCATGCCTTTCAAAGGACATGCAGCCAAAAGCTGCAAGCCTCGAGCAGGGCTAATCTCCCTGGAGTCTCTTATAGTAGCATATTTCAAGGCTGTTTATCATACAGAAGAGACATTTAAAAATATACAAATGTATGTTATAAATCACAGCCTTTTCCTGGGAAGGAGCAGGAGGAAGAAACCAGCAATCACTCAATGTTGAGGAAATTTATATGGAGGTATCTTAGCTCTGGGCTCACCACAGCTAGCAATGGTTGCTCCAGCAGGGCCAAAAACACATAATCGGAGCACCACAATAAATAAAAGTACTTGGGAAACTCAAAACATACTTAAGGAAACCCTGAACTCCCATATATCTTTCTCAAGCACATGTATAGTCAGGTAAAATCTTCCATATCCCCTAGATGGAAGAGCTGCCTTGTTTTTGTAGTGTAGCTACCACAGTTTACAGTCTTTTACAACTATTTCCTTTACAGATAAGCAGGTTTCTACCATCTCAACAGATGGGTCTGTCAGAGGTGCTGCTGAAGGAGGAAACCAAACAGAAAGTCTGAACTCCTGGGGCTGAGTGCCAGATCAGTACCTGAAAAACTGAGCTGTCTTCCCTGACTGGTTCCCAGTGAGTGTGACCACCAACTGCTGAGGTCACAAGGTTTTGAAAGAAAAACATGTATCTTTCCAAGATTGTGGCCACGAAGAATTGCTTCTGCAGTGCTCTTCAGGACAGTGTTAGAGGAAGCTGCCCTGGGACCTGGCTGATGTGACCACCAGCTCTGCAGGATGTTGGCAAAGCCATGCCTTGGCCACCCAGCCCCACAAAATCTGCAGCATTACCAGCACAACCTCCCTTCTTGATAAGCAAACACTGTACACCACAAAGGTTTTCCTGCTATCACAGCCACCTACAAGCTGCTGCTGCAGGGGTTCTTTTGGAAGACAAAATGTGGTGAAAAGAAACTTTGATTTCATCTCTGCTACATCTCAAACTCGTGGCCTCCAAAAAATAGTTGTGTTCAGCAGGGAAATCCTGTGACCATGCTTTGCTCTCACTCTCAGCATTTCCTTGCACACCCTCCAGCCTCACAGGTGTTACACATCAGGCCATGGTGCTGGAAGGTGGATCTTGGCAGCCCTACCAAATCAGCCTCAAACTCGTGGGAAGGAGAAGCTGCTACCATGCTCCTGGTCCATGACCTTCTGCTGATCACCCCTGAGCATATTGGAGGGGAGATGCCACATTCCCCTTTCCAGGATCAAACATCACTGAGATACTGGGAAGGGTGAGCCTTCAGGATGGAAAGCAAGGTGTCCAGGAGGAAATCTTGACCCCCCACCACCTTGGGTATCAGACCACATCATCCAATCCAGCTCTGGGCACAGCAGCTCTCTGCCTGCTGCCACTGCAGCCCTGTATGAGCACCCAGCCCTGCAAGGAAACACTGCTCGGTCTCAGGGATGCCTGCAGGTGAAGATGTGAAATGTGAATAAAGAAAGCAGTTTGTGCAGAAAAGTAATGATCCCTTTGGGATCTTCCCAGTTTATACACAATTACAACAAGCAGCTAAAATGAACGAGTGCTCAGCAGAGAAGGGAGGTGGATAATCCACAGGTGTAAAGCCCTGCAGCTCCCAGAAGCAGTAAACGATGTAAAGCAGAGCTGACATTTGAGGATGCATATGATCCTCTAGTTTATGTATGTCAGGATATCGGCTACTGCGACCTCACACAGCTAAAGTTCCCCTGTCTTCACCTACGGCTGCTGCTGAGCTAGAGTAGAGTAACTCCCTGAGCTGAGCCACACGCAGGGGATTCCACTCCTTCATGCTAATTTATAGCCAATTCAGGGTTTCAGCAACTGTTATTTATCACCAGGGCTCCCCGCTAACCGTTACCACATTGGTGAGAAGATATTCCAAATGAGTTTCCAAATTAGCAGCTCTGCGTTCATTTCTTTTATGTTGGTTTCAGTTTATGAGGGATGTCAGCAAATCACAGGATCCCACTCAGGGTAAATTACCTGGGGATTTTATGCATGATCGTTCTGCTAAGCTGCAAAGGCAGCGAGCTCTGCAGGCTGCTCGGAGTGCCTAAGGCACCAGGGAGGATGAGCCCAACTGCTTCCCAAGGATGATCAGGTTGGAAAGGTGCCTAAAACACCTTGCAAGGATGGATGAGGCTTCTCCTTGCAGATTAGAGCATGCCCAAGCCACGTACCCCTCTCCCACATCCTGAAATGAATTCCCCTTTTCCTGAATTTATCATTACTGAATGAGAGAGGAAACAAGCATGTGCTCTCTTTCTGCCTGATTTTATTCTCTGAGACAAGAGCCCTTCTACTCAGCAGAAAGCAAACTGGGGCTTGTTTTGTTTAGAAGAGAAGAAATAGCAGGTCTTGACTCCACAAATTTCTGGCAACTGTTACCCCTTGGAAAAACAGTTGTGTTGGCAGGAAAGTGAAACACTCCTGTCTGCTGGAGCAGCCTTTGGCCCCTGTGGATGCATTTCCTGATCCCAGACAGATGGAGCATATCTCCTACACTGCTGCACTCCAGCAATTTCTGCTCCAGGATCCTTATGCCAAGTCAGACCAGCCCCAACGATGGGGCAAGAGTCAAAAGCACCAATTCCCACGAGGAGGGCTGGGAACGGGAGCTTATGCACAGGCAGCAGAGTCAAAGATGTCAAGGAATGTCACTTCTCCTTGCAGAGGTAGAGGAACAGAAGGTCCAGGAGGACCAGCTGAGGACCAGCTTCTCCATCACATCACAGTGGCCACAATAGAAGGTTCCTGAGGGTGCAACTTGGCAGCCCTGGTCCCATGCACCAGCCTGAGACTATTTTTAAGCTGGGGTCTGAAGGACAAGGGCTGCCTGGTGAGGTGAGAGACAAGGCAGAGACACAAGGCAGAAAGACCAGGTGATACAGGCCAAAATAAAATTGTCCCTGGCCATGCCCAAAGTTGTAGAAGGGCTAAAGCACATGGGAGAGAAGAAGCAACTCTTTGCTTTTCTTGCAAAGTCTTCTGGCTGGGATCCAGTTTATCCCATGCAGAACCCTCCTTTGGAGTGAGGATAGTTTTAGCTTCCAGCACAGAAATGACAAGTGTCAGGAATGACAGAGCTGGAGGAGCTCTGAAGTCCTGGTTCTCCCCAGGGCACCCAGGGACAGGAGGGACTCTAACAAACTGTGTAGGCTGGCCTTCCCAAAACCATGGTGTTTGGACAAGAACTTTGGTTGGCCTTTCTATTTCCCTTTTTTTTTTTTTTTTAAGGCATGTGGCCAAATTTAAAAAAAAAAAGTTTTATCCAGCTGCCTTCGGCCTTGCATAACCAATCCTTCCCTAATTATTCTTCTGGGAACCACAAACCCCAAATCCTGCACAACTCTCATGCTCTCTTTCTGCCCTGCAAGATGGACACAGCTGATTTTCACATTCAATTTCCCAGCTTGGAAACGAAGCAGTACAAAAAAGGGAAGGTGATGTTTCTTTCCAATTTCCCCTTCAATGCCAGGTTAGAGCAAAGCTTGTGGAGGGACCAGAGTAGAACGGCCGCCAAACTGTAGCTGTGAACATCACTCAGGACACGGTGGTGTCCCCAGAAATAGAAGACCTCTAGATGAAAATAAACCACTGGGACGATTTCTTAATCCTCAGGAGCAAGGACTTTCTGTTCTTGTGGACCCTCTTCCACCTCTGTGCAGCTGTAAGGCCCCTTGGTCCCAGCCCTGTGCTGTGCTGCTGGCTGCCCTCCTGATGGACTCTGCCATGTATCCCTCTCTAAGTATAAAACCAGCTGGGTGGTGAGTCTGGGGACTGGTACACAGAGATGGCTTGAAGTCTCCTTTAGTGGTTTTGCACCTTTGATCTCTGGAACGTGGATTTCGAGCCCAGAAAGGGCTTTTGTGCTGGCCAAGGAAATAGCTACTTAAAAGGACAGAGAGAGAGCTGGCAAGGGATGGGGCAAAAGGATTGTTCTGCAAAGGAAAAAGGCAGCCTACCCCTATGTCTTGAAATGCCCAAGACCTAAAGTGAGAATTGGCAAAGGTCAGGCTCAATTGGCCCTTGCAGAGGATGACAATAAAAATAACAAGAGAAGATTTAGCTGTACAGATCAAAGTCAAAAAAGGAGAGGGGAAATGGAGCTGCTGTACAGAGAGAATGGGGTATAGATTAAAGTTAGGCTGAGTGTGATCCAAAACTCATGCATCCTCTATCTAGCATCATGTCAATTGTGCAGATGACAGAAAATAACAGGAGTGAGGAGACAGACCTGGAAATGTCACACCCCTCCAGATGCAGTCAGAGGGCAGCGAGCTCACACCATGGGCACAGCTGGTTCCTATCCCCCAGCACTGAACCCAGACACTGAAACCTGCCATGGAAACATTCACCAAGCTTGGAGAAAGGAGAATGGAAAACACAGAACCTCAACTAAGGAGAGGGAAAAATGCCACTCTCTCAGCTACAGACCGTTAAGGTGCTCCATGCCACGTGCCAGGCACAGAGCAAAGTCCAGAGGAAGGAGGATTTGGAGCTCGGAGCTACCAGACTGTTTTCCATTCCCCCAGGGGTGCCAGCCAGACTGATAAGATATTGCTGATAAGATATAGCCTCCATAAATGGGAGGAATGGAGGTCTAATCTACCTCACCTGCAGCAAAGTGTTTGCTGGAGCACCTTGGCACTTTGTCCCGACAGCGCGGGGGAACAGGGACCAGTCCATGGTCTTGGTGGCAGTTCAGCACGAGCTCCCAGGCTGGCAGGGCTACGGCAGCCTCTGGGGCAAGCTTGGGACAGATTTTTATGGATGATCTTGCCCCACACCAGGCCTGGGCTCTCAACACTCCTGGGTCTGAAATGTCCGAGGTAAATGGAGATGCAGAGGCAGGAGTCTTGGAGCATCACTGTGAGAACACCACAGCTTCAGGACTTGTGACCAATTTTGATCCCAGCCAAAAATACCTCAGGAACATCTCATTCCCTTCAGCTCCTGCCTGTCTGTGGCACACATGTGAGGACTAATCCTCCTGCCCATGACTGAAGCACTCGACTTGCCATCTGATTTCCAGACATTTCTAGGAAAATGCGCAGCTCTGCTGAGCAGAAAGCGGAGCCTGCGACGTGCCTAATCAGCTATGCTAATCTACTGCTGCCATGCAGAGCCTGCACAAGGCAGCTCCCAGCGAGTCCAGGCTCCTGCTGCAGAGCCCCAGCAGCGCTGCTTTGTTTATTTGCAGTGATATACCTTCGAATTTATCACCCTCTTCCCAAGGAGTTGGCATCCCCCAGCACGAATTGCCCCCACTGCACCTCCCGGTGCCTCTCCAGGCTTCGGAGATGGATGGGAAGCAGGCTGGATCCGGGGGCTCAGCTTGTGGAGGGCCGCAGGGGAGTACTGGAACAACCACGGCTCTAACTCAATTTCTACCCATTTTCTCCTTTGCCTTCACTTCATTATAGATTATTATTTTCTAAACTGAGGCAGAGTCGATTCTGCTTCCAACTGAATTGCCCACAGGCTGGCTCCTCTCCTCCATCCAGCTGATACAATCCTTACAGCGAGCTCCTTCTCAACAGACCGGCAGTCTTCAGGGAGCAATGCCTCATTTGGGGAGAGTCCTTCATCTTTTACAGAAAACAGCATTTAATTTCCAGTTGTTACTGGCTGTTTCATGCAGCTTTTCCACTAGATAAGAAATGGCATCCATGTACAAACTTAAAAGAGAGTAATTCCCAGCTTGAATTGGGATGAAAAGTTGGGCATCTCAATGTATTTTGCAGACAAGGTGTCCAGAGCAATGATAGAAGGGGTCATTTCCCATTGCCAGCTTTTTCTACAACCCTACCTACTTGTTATGCTGCAGATGAGAGCTTATTTCTAAATAAGTTGTTTCAAAGCAAAAACTGAACCATTCTCCTTTGAGAAGTGTCAATGCAAGACTTCACAAAGATTTCTAAACATAGATACTTCAAAAGAACAAGTGCAATAAGGAGACTGGTCAAAATGTATCCTCCTTGGCACAGACTGGCAGCTTTGAAGAATTCATGTTTTCTGATGGAGAGATGCTAAATGGAAAATATTCCCTGTTCCCTGGGCAGGTTCCCGTGCTGCAGCAGCTCTGGCTCACCCGCTCGGGGTGATCCCATCCCAGCACAGAGCTGGGAAGCCACCGGCTGTGGGAAGACAGCCTGACAGCCTTTCCCAGGCCCATCGTGGCTCTCTTCCATTTCCTTCACTGCCTGCCTTGCAGTTTGGGGTCCTGCTGTGGGGTACACACAGCCTGGGACAAGGGCAGTGCAGGATTCTCCAGGATGTAGGACTTGGCTCAACCACCTGGCCAGGAGCCCTTGAATTTACCCTGTCCTTTGTCCCATCCCTTCTATAACCTAAAATAAATGGGTCTTCCCACCTCCTGCAAGGCTGCAAAGGTCACTTTGGGTTCCTCCAAACCCCAATCTGTGCCTCCCCTCAGACATCCCACACTGTGCCTGTGGGAGCCCTGCAGGCAGGGAATCAGCCCCTGGGCAGAAATCAGTGGTGGAGACATTCCTGCCTTTTCTCAGAAAGTCCAGCTGAATCCCACTAAAATATTTCCGAGCATATTTTTTGTAATGATTTGGGCAGTTCTAGAGCACACCCTGCATACTCCAGCCAGGTTTTAGGGGGAGCATGCTCTTCTGAGAAAGCTGTTTCCTATTTTTGTCACCACATTGAACACAGCCTCTAAATTAAAATCTTCTATTTCCAGACTATTTTGATCAGCGCTACTTCCTTCAGTTTAAAAGATACAATAAGAATAGATGAGCTCTTACAAATTAAAAGCCTCTCTTGCTTAACAAATTGTCTCTTTGCAATAATTAATTATCTGGAGAGAGATTCCTGCCCTACGCTTTTGGCCTCATTCCAGGCTATGTAGGGGGTGAAAAAAAAAGTTTAGAATTTGTTGCCTCACAATGCCAGCTCTCACCCTTCCTGCACAAGGCAGGACCAGTCCAGAGGTGAGCCCATCCTGGGCACAGCACAGCTGTCACTGAGTGCCTGTCACAAGCCTCAGCTTGTGGTTTGCAGGGGAAGGCTCCAGGCACATTTCACTGCAGGTCTGTTGCTCTGGGCAGCTACGGCCATTTCCACATTGATGGTTCCTAAAAGTTCAGGGTACAGGGGATTTTGGAGATGGAAGATGTGAAAGCAGTGCAAGAACACGGGGGTGGCTGCTGCTAGCCATGCCTCTTGCCAGCTGCTCCAACCCCCTGATGACTTCGGGACTTTGTTCAACTTACAATTCCTTGGGAAACTCCCTCCAGTGTATGACTATCCTTATGATTAGTAAGTCTAAATTAATGTCAGATTTTGCACTCTAAGCCCCTGGCTGCTACTGCTCTCAGGGGTACAGAGCTCCTACTCACCTTTCCTGTGGTGAAACTGGAAATATGAGCAGGTTATGCCATCTGCTCCAGCAAAACCGCATCAGTGTTTTCTCAGGGGACATGTTCTCCAGGCCTCTACCATGTGTGCTCCTCACCCTTGGAGCTCCTCAGCCTCCATGAAGAGGATGGGCATTGTTGGCTTTGCTCACTCTGGCAGATGCTCCAGCTCCTCAGGAGACAGAGGAGAGGCTGCCACCAGGTAGAATCCAGCCTGGGACTGTGAGAATTCCCACCTGCAGCAGGGGACACTCACACTGTGGGTCAGGGCAGAGAGATCCTCTACCGCTTTAACCCAGTCCTACCTGACTTGCAGCTGCAGCAGCACTGCACCAGGGATCAGCATCCCACAGACGCAGCCCCAGTCCTGACAAAGTTACCAGCAGTGGGACAGGAGATGGAGGTGGCACAGACAGACACACTGCTGGCGCTGCGCAGCCACACCAGTGCCCAGCTCCTCACCTCATGCTGGGAGCACCTCAGCACTGCTTGGGCTTCGTGGTCCCTTTGCAACGCCAGGCCCTCCCCGTGCCCTGACCGCTCGTGCTGGCGGCTCAGGCAGGGGAACAGCAGGGTCCCCACACCGGGGGGGAGCTGGTGGCCAGCAGCCTGCCTGGGCAATGCCTGCAGCCAGGCCCCTGCCCAGAGCCCCCCGCTCCTTGCCAGCCCCACGGCAGTCCCGCTGCAGGAGAGCGCTTTGCTAATCCCCTCGTTCCTGCCCCGTGCCCCGCAGCACAGCCTCCTGCCAGCTCTGCAGGGAAAGGCTTCGGAAGCACCTGGGGCTCCAGCAAGGAATCCTTCCCTGTGAAGCGACCAGGGCAGGAGCTGCCTTCCTGCCCTGAGGGCTCCTGAACCACCCAAACAGCCTCAGAACAGGCCCTTACATACACAGAGCAGATTTAACTCACCCCAAGTTGAAACCAGACAGTTCATTCCCTCAGAAACTGGCTGACCCTCCTGACAGAGGGCCAGGAATGCTGGGAGGGGTGTGAGCGGGGGTGAAGTGTAGAGCATTCCATTGTCCCGCCCTGCTCCTGGACCACGGCTCAGCCTCCTCCACACACAGAGGGCAACAGCTCTGCACAACCCCAAATCAACCATAAGCTATGGCCCAATCTAAGCCGTGTTTGGAGGAGGATTAAATATTTATCTGGAAAACAAGGATGTCCACAGTTGCATTCAGTAGGATTAGCGATAAAGCCCATGAAGATCCACTCACTGGAGCAAGAAGCAGTTGCTCCCTTCCAGGGAAAGCCTCATGCACCCCGGGGTGGGTCACACTCTGCCAAGGCTCCTGCTCCCCTCACAGCTTTGTGGTTTGGAGGCTGACACCTCCTCCCATGGACCTCAGCTGATCCTTTTCTCTTTATAGTGCACCAGAGAGATGAAAACTCCGGTAGTGGTGTCCACAAATTGCTCCTCCCTAGCACAGTTTAATCTAGGAACAGCTCTGTTTTAGTGAGAACTCTCCTTGACCCTGGACACGCTGAAAAACTTCATGTCCCTGAAGGATCTCTGTAGTATTGTGGAGCCAGCAGCACTCTCTAGTACTCGTTAGAGCTTGTAGAGCTTTGTATAACACAAACAGATCGACAACCTGGAAATAAACCTCTAACATCCTTTCTCTGCACTCAGAGAAGCTTAAGATACTTGTCACAGACTGTCTATAGTCTGACACTGTATCACAGCAGATGGGATCCTGCTAAGCATCCTTGGGATCAGCATTGCAGAAAACAAAAGGGTGGGAAAGGCCTCAGCATCCTCTTATTTCCCATTACATGCGTCCCCATACAGGAAAGGTGCTTTTGGACAGAGATATTCCTGGAATAGCCAGGATTAATGGCATGCCAGAAATACATACACAAGCAGGATGTTGCACTGGAACTCTGCCACCTCAGCAAGGGTCTCCCACCACCCTGGGGATCTGCCTGGTCTGCAGGCAGGAGCAGCTCCTTGCACAGCCCCAGACTCACTGCAGATGTTTAACATGTCCTTTCCCTGTAATATTTATTTCCCACGAGTATGCTCTGTCTTATGCAGACCATGCCAGGGAATATCAGAGATTTCTGTCATTATTTATCCTTTCATTCAGGACAGGACTTAACTGGAAATCATTTGTTTAAAAAGAAGAAAAACTTATTACCACATGGAGGATGTCTCTGTCCTTTATTTGCATCCTGTATATAATCTACTGGAAAACAAAGTATTCAGATGATTTGAGTAAGTTATTGGCCTCTGCCTGCTATCCAGGAAGTTCAGCAGCCTGTGGTGGGGTCAGTACCTTTCCATGGCTTCTTACTTTTGATTTTTCCAGAGGAAACTACTCAGCACAAGTCATTTCCCTAATCCACAATCTTCTGCCAGAGTTCACACAAATGTCTAAAACCCAATGGGACACATCACTGACCCCTCTCAACCTGCACTGCCCAAGGAGCTGCTCTGCACCCAGATGCTTTGTTTTCTACATATTTTCTACTCCCCTCAGCCCTCCTCCTTTGGCTTCTCCAAACCCAGCTCATGCTGGGGAGAGCAGCACAGAGTTGCACCCCTGAGCCCTTCTCAGAGCTGAGCTGCCACGTGATTTCCCAGGTTGGCTGCTACCTTCCAGGCATATCTTCACCATCTGAGGCTTTTCAGGAGCTCTTGTCTTTGCCAAATCTCATATTCCTGGAGTTCCAAACTTTCCCTGACTCCTCTTGCACTTTCCCGACTTCTCTTGCACTTTCCCCTCTCCCAGCATTGCTGTAGCTTTTAATAACTGCTGCTTACACACACATAGACACAGAATGTCAGAGACTTCTTGCCATTTCCTGACTTGTTACTCCCTTCTTGGCTCCGCACAGCCCACTCAAGGAATGTTCCAGTTTCTGAGAGCCCCTGGTTGCTGCCTGGCCCGTGCAGCCTGGTGAGCCTGGTCGAGGTGGCCGTGTGGCAGATCAGCCATCAGGTCTGATGAGTATCAAGTGCCTCCTTCCTTTTCAGAGCTTGCCGGCAATGATGTTTTCCAGCCACAGGTTCTGCAGGTATCACATCCGCCACTTCCCAGGGTGCAGATGCACAGAGCACAGCAGCCCATGCCACCAGGAATGCCCCTGCACGGCTCCTTTCAGCTCGAGATGCAGCTGCTTCCCCACACTCCTTGCATAGCCCATGCGGGCTGCACCCCTTCCAGTGAGCTCACATGGAGGGTGTGACTCCATGCAGCCCCTCAGAGGCTCCACAGTCACCTGGCCATTGCACAGCTCAGGGTTTGAAGCTCTCCTGTGCTCAAGGGTTTGCAGAAGGGGTAGGTTTCCCTATGACCCAGATGCCCCTGCAAGTCTGAAGCCACTCCACCACTACATCCCAAAATGCCCCCTCAGATTTCTCCAGAGGCTTTGGGAAGACACACACTGAACTCAGAGCCTGCCCCACGGACAGCAGGGGCCTTTTATTGAGAGGGATTTATGCAAGGGGGCTGGAGAGGGAATCCTGCCCCAATAACCAGAGTACTTTGTCCCTTCATGGCACTTCCCACCCTGAGACTTCCTGGTGAAAGATCCCTCTTAGAGCAGAGCTATGTGAGGGCCCCTGTAATAAATCAACACCCCAGAGACTTTGGCTGACGCAGACATTCCTGAGCAGATTTGAATCTTGTTTATGAGGAGGGATCCCTCTGCGTCCCCACTCTGCACACCCCAGCCACTAGAGAAACATCTGGCAGCCAGTCCACGGCTCAGCTACCCCAGACACATCACAGGGCTGCTGATCAGCAGGAAAACTCTCTGGTTCCAGCAGATCATAAGCTTATTAAAGATAGATTTGTGCTTTGGTCTGCAGAGATAAACAGATCAAAGGCATTTTGGTCCAGTGCTGCTGGTATCCCCATCTGGCAGAGAGGGAGGCTGGGATGTGCTCTCCATTCCCAGTGCAGGGCACTAAGGCAGCTCAGCCCAGCACAGGGAGCAGCAAGGAGGGTGCCCTGGGCCACATCCAGGCTGTAATAAATCCATCCTTGGCTATTTGCATGGGGAACTTGGAAGCAGCTGGTGAGGACTGAAGCACTTCCCTCACAGGGCATTGCTCCCTATGCTGCTCTCCCCAGCCCGGAGGAGCCGGGGGTGGCCAAGCTTCGCTGGAGTTCTGCCACCAGCCCAGGATCTGCTTTGCTGAGGAGGGAGAGCTGAAAGGGGAAACAGGTCCTTGCACAGCTGGCCCAGCAGTTGATACTTGCAGAGTGCTTTGAAACCCACAGATGAAAGATTTGAGAGACATGAAAGGCTGTCACTGCCTGTTTGTCACTTCGTGTGGTTCCCCCCTGCTATCGCACGCAAAGGAGACAATTTTCAGGAGAGGTGAGTGCAGCCTTCAGGGAAACGTGAAACAGTGGGGACTTTTCCTGCCACGTCTACTTGCACAAGGAGCACCCCAGCGCTGACTGGCTTCCAGTTTCCCCCACCCACTTTACAGCCACCTCACCTTCGTTCTTATCTGTCCCCAGTTCAACACAGGAGTCACCATCCTCCCTGAGCCTTCTCTGATATCCCACTCTAGGCTTAGCTGTGCTTGCTCTCAGGGGGCTCACATGGATTGCAAAGCCAAAAATTGGGAACAAGTCTGGGCTCCGGACAGCAGGCAAGTGTGTGCCTGCAAGAGAGAGCCGGGAGGGAGAGAACATTTGCACATGGCAAACCAGCAGCAAGGGCCCTGAAACTTCAGGTGAGTGAGGAAGGTGATGGTATCCCACAAGAAAGCAGCAGCGGGAGGCAGCAGGCATCCCACCGCCCTGTCTGTGCCAGGCACGGCTCGGCGGAGCCCGACACGCCGTGTGCTCGGAGCTGGGCTCCCTTTCAGCATTTCAAATTTGCCGGATGATAACCTCGGTGTCTGAGTTCACAGCTCTGATCCCACCCACTCGAAGTCTGGCTCATGTTGCAGTCATCACCGCTGCCCGGATATTGGTACGAGAGGAGGGAGGGAGGTTGTTTCGAGAGGAGGGAGGGAGCAAGGGAGGAGGAGAGGGACCGAGGCAGCCGCCGCCAGCAGCACACGCTTCTGCCTTCACAGCTGAGCCACACGCACCGGGGGAAAGCTGGAGTCAGTGCAGCCACTGAAGGCTCCCACGCTCAGGGGCTGTGAGAAAGCAGCACCTTTCCCAGGTAAAGCTTTTGCCTTACTTCTTGTTGAGTTGTTACTCTGGTAAAACACTTTCTAAGTGAGATTCAGAGGGGTTGGTGGGTCCCTGCTGAGTGGGATCCTGCAATGGGCCAGCTGGGTCAGAGCAAAAGGGTGTCACTCGTCAGACCCTGGTGCCATCAGCATCCTGTGGTGGCTGGAGTGGAGGCCAGTTTGGGGACTTTTTGGCTGTTGCTGGTGGGGACAGCTGGATCCAAGAACATCAGTGTCAGAGGAAGGACATGGGCAGAGTGTGCCCAGGGCAGAGGCAGAGCCCTGCACGTCCGTGGTGTGCAGCATCTCTTCCCAAGCAGCCTCCCCACGAGGTTTGCTGCTGGCTTCTTGCACCGACCTGCCCGAGCCTTTTCTCTGAGCCCTCCAGCCCTTCCATCCAGCCCTGCACACCGTGGCAGCTGCTGGGGATCTGCTGCTGCCCCATCCCAGGGCATGGTGAGATCCGGGGGCAGGGGACCCCCAGGCTGGGCTGTAGCACAGGAGGGGTGGGCATTCTCCAGGGGTGCTCAGTGCTCGTTGTCCCTGTCCAGAATCAGCTTCAGCAGGAGGTTGAGTCCCAGAAACTCAGGCAGCTCCAAGCACACCCATGAGCCCCACTCTTCTGTTTTCAGTTTTGCCTTTCCTGGACACTCTGCTGAGCAAACTTTCGAAATGCTGACGGCTCTGCTGAGTTTCACATTTCCACATTCCTCTTCACGTTTCCTGTTTTCAGGGGTCCTGAACAGCTTCTTACCCACAGAGCCCCTTTTCTCCCGGGGAAGAATGGTGGCAGTGATGGGAATTTTGTCCTGCCTCCCCCAGCCCCCCTCTGCTCATGCCAGAGGCAGTAATTGCTGCTTTGTGTCAGACATCACACTGGGATAGGGCAGAGAGATCACCAAGCTCTGGAGAAGCCCCAGGAACAGGGACAAAATTGTCTGGGGATGCAGCCAGGCAGGACACCAGTGTCCCCTCACGTTTGTCCTCTCTCACATTGCCTTCCAAGTCCTACCTGTGGCAAATTTGCTCTTGTCCCATTGTGGGACATGGCTCATGGGCCTGGAAGGGGATGAAGAAACCCATTCCCAACCTGTGCGTTTTGCAATTCCTATGATCAAACCTCAAACATCCTCTCTCAGACCAGAAAAAACCCCCACACTCCTGCCCATCTCTTGGCTGACGTACCTCTCCCAGCGTGCCGAGATGTTTAATCTCAGGAAGGAGTTGAATATAATTTTAGAAAAAGCCACCATGCTCTGCTGTGAGCTCTGCATGGCCAGGGAATGCACTTTGCTCCTAAGTGACTTCTGCCAGCACTTCTCTCGGAAAGCAGCTATCGTGGGAGGCAGAGTAACATTTCAGGTCTGCAAGGGCACAGCCCTCCTGTCCCTAGGACAGAGCTAAAAGGCTTCATGTGGTGCTTCTCCTGAGCCCCCAACCACCTCAGTCCTTTCCAGAAGCAGGAAACACTTCCCAAAGAGAGGCTCGCACATTCAGGCACTTCCTGAGTGCTCCTCTCTGCCCATGTGTCTGCTCATGGTGCCGGTGTCCCCAGGCTTTTATCAGGTTCAAAACAAACCTGTTCTGCCAGAGTAAAAGCACAGGAAGGGTGAGCAGCCGATGCATTCCCTGCCGGAGCCGGCGCCGCATCCCATTAATCTTACTGCAAAAGTGCACCAAGTGCTGGAATTAATGATGTTGGAGGAAAGCATGCTGAGAGATGGGGAGAGGGAATAAAAAGGTAAAATGCAACAGAAATTCCCCATTAATAAATCACAGCCCCCTCCCCAGAGAAGATAAATGCCATTTTAAAGGGGAACACAGTGGATCAAATGCAACATGGACTGCAACAGAGCAGAAAATACCTGTTCAGGCAAAAGAAGGCAGAAATTACTATGAGAATTATAGAGAGGATAATGGGGAGACGATAGCATATTACAACGGAAGGATCATTAATGCACCCGAGAAAGCCATTAACAGAGTTCCTTAAAGATCAGCCTAGAGGTAAATTTTATTTAATTGTTTTCATTAGTGATCTTCACTCAGAAAATGAGGGTTTCTTTAGGAAAAATGTACAGGTGACAAGCTTGGGAAAAGTTTTGCACTGGACAAGGGACTAAGTACTAGAGGAAAAGAACCAGAGGATCTGAAGATTAACAGAAACACACCGGGCTGGCACAAGCTCACATGCTTAGGGTCTAAAAGCAAAAATTGCTACTCTAAGCAGCTGAAAACACCATAGGAAAAATATCTGGCTTTTAGGGAACCCTAGGATGACTCCAACAAAACAAATGCAACCTGACAAATCCTCACAGCAGAGATAGTGTCCATCAGAACACCAGCACCACTGGAAAAGGCACGAGAAAGATGACCCAGAAGCAACGCCCTGCTCTGGTTCCTTCCATGTCAGGAGGGTGATTTTGAACCAGGAACAGGTCCAGGCTGTGATAATGAGGATAATCAGGTAAATGTAAAAGCTGCCTGGTGAGACAGGGCTGTAAAGGTATCATTTATTCCGGCTGTTGCTGGAAAGACTGCCATGGGAAACAGCTGCTCCACTCGTACATCGAGGAGGAAATCAACTCTCTCTGCCAAAACACAACAGGAGCAGAGGACACAGGTATTGAAAGTGGCTGAGAGTGACCTGGGCAGAAAGCCAGGGGCACATGTGGAGTCATAGAGAGCCAGTGCTCCAGGAGAGAGCTCTGAGCTGGATGCATCGTCCCGGGGTCTGTGTCTGATGGCAGTGAGCTGACAGCCCCCATCTGTACCAGCCCTCCAGTCTGCTTTTCCTGCAAAGCCATGTCCAGAGGCTCACCTGGGGGAGTGTTCCCATGAGATAATTTGGCTGAGGGATATAGGAAAGTCTCCCACACCTCCACCACAGTTAGTGTTGCAGGTTGACACATCTGAGCTGACAGAAGGCAGGTCCTGCCCCATTCCATGGAGGAACATCCCAAGGGTTTGCAGGCAGCTGGGCCCTGCAGCCCACATTGAGCTACAGAGTCCCCAGCACTACCTGGGCTCCTCTGCAGGGATGGGGACACCTCTGTCCCCTTGCAAGTGCCCATGCCTTGCCCTGAGCTATGCTGAAAAGGCAATAAGAAGCAAAACTGCTTCTGGGCACATCTGCAGTGCAGGACTGCACCAGGTGGCAGAAGCTGAGTGTGCTAACGTGCCCAGAGACGGGAGCCACCAGCAGAGCCCAAGGAGAGGCCCAGCAGAGCCCTCATGAGCTGCAAGAGCCAGAGGCAGGAGCAAGTTGTTGGTGTGTGGTGAAGCAGCCACGTAGGAGGCTGCCATCCACCCACAGCATTTTCTAAGTGTGCTACTCCCCCTATAATTTAATCTGCCATTTCCACATGTTGGGAGCAATGAAAACACATCCCTTTCACTTGGAAATATCCTTCTGTGAGAACAACCTGTTCTCCTCGCTGCCGTCAGTGGGCAGGCAGCGTTCAGCTTGTTCCACACTCCTTTTGTGAGTGAACAAAGAGCTTTCCATGGCAAGAGCCTGTGCTGCAGCTGGAGGTGAGGAACTGCTCCACACCCTGCTGCCACGGCTGAAAACATTGCATCCCTCTCCCCACAGCCTCAATCCCAGCACCCAAACTCAGAGGGCCTCCTGTCTGGCACGGAGCTTGCTCTGCTCAGCAAAAGGCTTCCCACGGGCTAGTTCATGGCTTGTTGTTCACTTTCCATGCCTTTAGAAGCAGCAGGGCTGTGGGAATCGCCTCTAATCTCAGTGGTCCAGTTCCAGTCTCTTCCCTGTATGGTTCCCGGCAATCACTGGTTGTGTACGCATGCAGTCTCCCTGGTATACTCCCTCCTGTGGCCCCCATGCCTTTAGACTTGAATCAAAGACATAAATCATCTGAGGAGTATTTCAACCTGCACAACAGTGTTATCTCCTTGTTGCAGGGGGAGTTTAACTTTAAAATCTCACCTTTGTCCTCTGACAAGGCTGGATCTTTTCCTTTCCTGGAGTTTCTTCTGATTGCTCCATCTCTGCAGCCTGTTGCACTCTGCAGAGAGTCAGCTCAACCTTCCTGCACAATCCTGGGCAGTACCAGGGAGGGCTTCACTGCTGCTCCATGGGGTGCAGAGAGCCTGCAGAGCTGGGTTGTGCACCACCCCTGGGGACCAGCACAGCCCTCCCACACCAGCACATCCAGGAGGATGGGGAGACCCCTCAACTCACCTGGGAAGCTCATGATGGGAGACCACAGCTTGGACACAGGCAGATCCATGAGGGTCAGCAAGTTAGTCCAGCTTCTCAGCCCATTCCCAGCCCTCTCTCTTGCCCCTGCAGTGCCTCATTTCCCCTTTAGGTATCTTCCCAACACGGATATTGCTTCCAATCAAGGAACCAAGGTCCCTTTGAATCTAGTAGTGGTGGGGTCTTGGAAATCACCATAATCAGCAGCTCATTTGTAAGTTAGAGTGGTTTGCTCTGTTGTTTCTTCCCTTGCAAAATGAGGCTTTTTGTTATTTGTATCCAGACAGAAAATAGCCAGAAAAAGTAAATCGGCAAGGGATATTCTTCTTCTCTCCCAGGACCCAGAGCAGAGTGGGGATTTCCTATACAGGCTACAGGATCTGCTGTGATTTGTGATGGCAGGGACCAACCCTAGGCATTGGGCTGCTGCAAAGCACAGATACAAGGCCAAAGTTTAATGAGACTGGCAGCCACAGCCAAGATTCAGAAATTACGTAGTCGTGACTAATTTTGCTGGTTTGCATAAGAACTGCTTTCTCAGGAAAATTGTTTCCTCATATCATCCTCATTTGCACTTTTATTGTAAGCCTATAGGAATGTGACAGTTTGAAAATCCCCTCCGTTCTCTCAACATCCCTGCGTTACATGGGCACCCCTAGGGCTGGGAGAGCCCAGCTGGCAGGTACCCGGGTGCCTGGCTGCCAAAGAATTTTCCAGTTTGGGTTTAAGTGGGCTGGAACAGCCAGGGAAGTGCAGACACCCTGTTTCTGGAGGGGTTTGAGGGGAAGCTCAAAGGGTCTTTGCCCACTGCATCTCTGACTTGATGCTTTTATAGAATCACAGAATGGTTTGGATTGGAAGGCATCTTACAGAACATCTTGTTCCACACCCCTACCATGAACAGGCACATCTGCCACTGTCCCAGGTTGCTTCAAGCCCCATCCAACCTGGCCTTGAACACTTCCAGGGATGGGGCAGCCACAGCTTCTCTGGGCACCCTGTGCCGGGGCCTCACCAGATGCTTTCTTTTGCAGATTGCCCTTGGGAGGTGGCAAAGCTCTGTCCCTGCTGGAGCACTGCTGACTATTGCCACCAACCAAAC
The DNA here is from genome assembly GCA_013390045.1 of Picathartes gymnocephalus. Lineage (NCBI taxonomy): Eukaryota > Metazoa > Chordata > Aves > Passeriformes > Picathartidae > Picathartes > Picathartes gymnocephalus. Next base: position 196,501 of record WEKY01030210.1, read on the forward strand.
ATGCAGAGTGCATGAAACCCCACAGGACCTGACCCCATGGTCTCTCAGCAGAAAGGAGAAGCCAGGAAAGGAAAAGGAGCAAGTGAGATCCACCAGCAGCTCCCACAGGGCATCAGCTCCATCACTGAGCTCCCAGAGGGGGCCAAGAGGCACAAGTGAGTTGTAGTGCCATGTCTTTCCTAGACCATGCCATTCCCAGCACACAAGGCTGAACGTGTAAAGTGATTCTGCAATGTTCTCCAAGGCCACTGTAGACGACGGGTCACTTTGGGAAGGGCTCTAGGCCTGCCTGGTACCAGGTCACTCCAAGCAGCTTTGGTGCTGATGAGAGCAGAACCGCTCCATCCTTGCAGTGACACCATGGATCCATGTTACAACCACACAAGTTCTGATAAAGGGATGGACTTTCCCCTGCAGCTGGTGGTCGGGGCCTGCCTCGTCATCCTCATCGTGATCACTCTCTGTGGTAACATCATCGTCTGCCTGGCCGTCACCCTCGACCGCCGGCTCCGCAGCCTCACAAACTGCATCATCGTCTCCTTGGCCATCACTGACCTGCTGCTGGGGCTTCTGGTGCTGCCGTTCTCTGCTTTGTATGAACTCGCCAAGGAGTGGCCGTTTGACAGCATTTTGTGCAACATCTACACCAGCCTGGACGTCATGCTGTGCACGGCCTCCATCCTCAACCTCTTCATGATCAGCCTGGACCGCTACTTCGCTGTCACCACCCCGCTGCGCTACTGCCAGGTGGTCACTCGCTCCCGCGTGGCCGTGGGTTTGGTTGTTATTTGGACCGTTTCACTGATGGTCTCCTTCCTTCCCATCCACCTGGGCTGGAACACCAACGGGACAGCAGTGCAAAACACGAGCCCCAACTGCACCAAGGAGTGCACGCTGCAGGTGAACCCTGAGTACGGGTTAGTGGTCGCCTTGCTCACCTTCTACATCCCTTTGGTCATCATGTGCATCACCTACTACCGGATACTCAAAATAGCGAGGGAGCAAGCCAAGAGGATAAACCACACGTGGGGCAACACGCCCATGCCACCCATGGTGAAGGAGCACAAAGCCACCGTGACGCTGGCGGTGGTGCTGGGAGCATTCATCGTGTGCTGGTTCCCCTATTTCACTGTGTTCACCTACAAGGGGGTGTGGGGGGACAGCAGTGTGAAGGGCACGCCCATGTCCATTGTTCTCTGGCTGGGCTATGCCAACTCAGCCCTGAACCCCATCCTCTACGGGACATTGAACAGGGATTTCCGAGTGGCATACCAGCACCTGCTGCACTGCTGGAGGACAGGACATCCCAGGAACTCCCAGCTGCCTCCCCTCCAGAGGGCCCAGCCCAGGGGCAGGCAGGGCCAGGGCAGGCAGGAGGGTAAACCCTTGAAACTGGAGGTGAGGAATGAGAAGGGGACCCTGCTGACCGATGGAGCCCTCAAGAGGTAAGAGCCTTCCTACACTCAGGACTTTCATGCTAGGTCTGTCCCCGGAAAGGAAGGCAGAGGTGGGGACCCCACATTGTCCATGGACTTTTAAGCAACAAGCTGATGCCCCAACAGGAGATTCTTGCCCAGGTAAGTCCTAAATTCAGCCACTCAGAAATTCATGACCCCCCACAGGAACCCAGCTTGCATCCCCTCCATGCTGCCAGCACAAGTCCAAGTATTCCAGCTTCCCACATGGCTGGCCCTCCCCTGGAATTGCCACCGTTCACAGAGAGCACAAAATGTCCCCTGGCTTTGCTGGGCAATGGGGACAGTTTTGCCATCAGAATTTTCTGTACAGAGTGGGGTGAAGCTGTTAGCTGGGGCTGCTCTCCAAAATCAGCCGTGTCCCAGTGAGGAACAAACAGCAAAGTCTGGACACAGAGCAGAGCTGCAGGGGCCAGGAAAGGTGACTGCCCATCACAGCAGGGAAAATGGGAATTAGTCCTGGAGCACAGTCAGAGCACCTGCAGCCAGGCTGAGAGTCCCTGCAGGAGCCAAGGTCTGCGTTCCCAGCCCCCTGCAGAGCTGCTCAGCCCCTTCCCTTTCAGTCTGAACCACGCACCCTCAGCATTTCGGCCATCAGTTTGCATCAGCAGTGAATTCAGCCAACAGCAAGTTCCATTCCCATCTCTGGAAAGGGGCAGGAGTAGCCCAAATTAGGTTGGCAGATGTTTTTAGCAATACAAATACCCATGTAAAGTTAGAGCCAAAAATTCCCTCAGCCTCATCCCAAGCACGTTGGTCAAGAGTCAGCCCCACCAACGGGTGCGGTGGGGGAGCAGGATTGGAGCAGAGTGAGCAAGTTTTGTGCCAGGCTGTGTCCCCAGCCCTCTCCCTGGGCACCCCACAGGGCTGTGCCACCTTCTCACTGCCTCACTCCAAGGTGCTCACTCAGCCAAGCACAAGGAGAACGGAGAGGAAAGCTGTCAATCTGCTGCTCCTGAGACTAATCTAACCTCTAAGCAGTGCCTGATAAGCAGCCCAGAAACTTTCCATCCATAGATAAGGAGTCCTTTGATTCCCTGTTCCTGGTGTGCCAGCAAAGAAGCCGCGTTCTTGCGCTCTTGCAGCACGTGCCCTTGATCCTGCCCCAGAAAAGAGTCTTAAGCCACCAAAAGGAGAACTCAGGGAGGTGAACCAAAGTTCAGAGCCATCCAAAAGGCTGAGCCAGCATCGTGCCTCCCCCAGGGCACCAATGTAGCTTTACCCAAGGGAGGGGGGCAGAAAAAGAGGTACAGAGGGATGGATTAACGTGAACAAGTAGAAGAATGCAGGTCCTGGGGCTTTTTTTAATATCCAAGGAATTAATGAGGAGCCCAAAGTTATAGCATTTGGTAAATTGTAGGTTGTATGTGAAAATATATGGAAAACATGTCTAAGGTGATGGGGGTGTTTCTGCAAACATACAGAGACAAAGAGAGGTATCCTGTTTAGTCACAGAGAAGTGCAGCCCCTGGGCAAACCAGGAGCTCGTGCACTGAGGTTCTGCAGCTAAACCAGGAGAGCTGGTGACGGAGAACAGGCTGTCAGGGTTTCCCTACACAGCCAAGAGAGAAGAGAGTATAAATTTCAGTGTTTTCTCAAAATGCTGCCTTGACACAAAGGGAGAATAATGACTTGGAGGGAAATAAAAGGGGAAGAAAAACGGGTTTCTGTTCCTCAGGCAGAGGGCAGGGTCACTGATTTCCTGGATTTTCCCCTCCCAGCTTTTCTGGGTAGAAAAGATTCTTCCCCTGGTTCTCCAGAGGGAAGACTCAAGCGAGGAGATGTTTCTTGACTTTCTAAATCCAGAGAGCTCTTTCCCCATCCTACACAGCATCACCACTGTGGTTTCTGCTCACAATCAGATAAGAGTTGCCCGAGCACCTCGTTACTGTTTTTACTTTCTCTCCTTCTCTTCGTAGCCCCCTGACCTCACAGCAATGATGCACCAATGATCATATGTGGCCCCTTCCAGCCCTTTTTTCTGTAGTCAGATACATAAAGATCTGCTGTTGGCAGATGATCAGGGTCAACTAATAGCACACGAGACAGGTGAGCACAGGATTTACCTGTTCACCAAAAACTTGGCAGCCTATTTCACCCCCAGCACAAACCAAGTTGGTTCCTCTCCCCTCTTCCTCTCCTGAGTCATCTGCCCTGAACATGTTAACAGGAAAAGACCAACATGAATCATTCCAAAACCTCACAACCCCCCAGATAAGAACACCCAGAGCTCAGAAGAACTCTGCTCAGAGAAGCTCCGTGGGATCATTCAAGGGAAAGCAGAATTTTGAACCGTTGCCCTTAATAACAATGTTCTTTTCAGTTATGATGCTTAGGGAAAAGACTAACAAACAAGAGTGGAAATGCTGGAGAGCTGCAGCCAGCCTCAGGGGTCACTCAGAGTCTCAGTCAGGAGCAGGGCAGGGAATCAAAGGCCACAGGACCTCCAGAGCAGCTGGGGGCTGGAGGGCATTTCCATGGGTGAGGACCAGGTAGAGCAGAGCATGCAGGGCCAAGCAGAGACACAAGGGAAGACAGCTTCTCCCATTTCCCCACTGGGCATCAGAGAGGAAGGCAATTCACACAAAACCAGCAAAGAAAACCAAAGGACCTCAGGAATATGCATCAGTGCAGTGGGACAGGGCTCTGAAGAGAACTGGTGCTTGGCATGCTCATGGCTGTAGGCTCCAAGACCAGACCCTGATGTACAGAGAGATTAAAATCCCATGAGAGGGAGTGTTCAGCACTAACAGGGAAGTTTTGGGGAAGAAAATGCTGGAGCTGAGTGAGTGGCTCTGGATCACATTCCTGCATGTCAACTGTGCTTAGAGCAGCTTGGGGCAGGACCGTGGCCACAAAGTATGGGCAGAGGAGAAGGCAGTTGCTATTGGAAAGGGTCACTGTCCTAGTCACAACATGCCTGCCCCAGCTGCCAGCCTCGGGGGACAGATACTACTTGGTACTTCACAGAGCAAAGCCAGGCTCAACCAGGCTGGCACTGACAGACTGATCTGTTCTTTTTCTCTTTTTTCTGTCTTCATGTGCAATTTAACCTTTCCAGCACTGGAGCTTTTCTGTGAGTCTCAGCCAGCCCGCTGCCCTAGGACCTACATCTCCCAGCCTTCACCTCCTGGCTGCCCTCTTCCAAAATCCTGTGTGTGAGGTTGAAAGGACAACACTCAGCTTTCCTCAGCAAGAAACTCAACAGCAGAGGCGAGAGCTGCAGGGTGAGTACAAGGTCACTGGGTAAAAATGAGGGAGGAGGCAGCTCACCCTGCTGTGGCATCCACTGCATTTTTCCTGGTGCAGGCATCCCTTCCTGATGGTGCCTGGTGCAGAGGGTGATACCATCAGAGGTGCATCCTCACTCCTTTATCCAGCGCTGTTTGCTCTCCAGCCCAGGGGAAGTGCACAGAGCTGGGCCCCCCATGTGGCTGCCCTGGCGTTTTGGGCTTATAGAACCATCCTGAGATGCTCTGGAAGATGCTGCATCCTGCCTGTCCCTCACACACTGCAGAGGCAGCTGCATTCAGACCCTACATTTGCAGCACACTTCATTTTCATGCAAGCCTACATCCACATAGATTGCCAGCAGCTTTGGTGGAGATGCTGGCAGGGCTCCCGAGATGAAGAGCTCATCCTGCACAAGGCATTGCTGCTCTCCCCAAGTGCTGCTGGGCTGCAGGCCACGACTGCCATGCATGGGGATGCCTCTTAGCTCCAGAGAGCCACTTTGTGCAGCCCTTCTCAGGAAGAGTCAGGCAAGGTCACGCTGACTCCCCCCTCCAGTGCTGCATGCTGATAACCTGGGCTCTCCATATTGACTGTGCCTTTGTGGGGGAAATACGGTCACCCACGTGCTGGAAGCTGGGCACACTTTGTCCCTGCTGCACCCTGGGCACTTCTAACCTTAGCCAAGGTCACAGCAAGAACAGGAGCTGCTGCTGTCTGTCCACACACAGCTGGGAGGGAGCTGGAGCACAGGGAGCCCCTGCCCTGGGGTGCAACATCAACCTGAACTTCTCCCTGTGAATCACCCTGGAAATGCCATTGCCCATCGGCAGAAGGAGAACCAGAGGGTTGGAGGCTGCAGATGCTGTTCTTTGGGGAGGGATCACTGCTGCCCTGCAGGGAGGAGCAGAGTGAACCCCCCAATCTACAAATCACAAAGTGAAGGTCCCCAGGGCAGGCACAGTGCTCACCCCCCTGGCAGTGCAGACACAAGGCAGAGTCAACTCTGCGGCTGTCACTGCCCAGCGGCAGGGGCAGAGGGGACACCATTTCCAGCTCTTCTGCTTCATGCTTTTCATCTCTGTGCATATGTTCTAAGACACATATAGTTTCTGTAAGGTAAAGGCAAAATGCCAGCCATCCCCTGAGAGGCTGCTGATCTAATCAGCAGAAAGAAGCAGAGGTCTGGGGGAGAGGTTTGCAGGAGATCTGAGGTCCTGGTGTGACCACAGATTTCCTCTCTGCACCCATGGGGGTGGGGACAGGAAATGTCAACTCGTGCAGGACATCCACCCAAAGAGTTCCTGACCAAAAAATTTCCTGATCCCCCCCCAGAGCAGGAGCAGGGAGAGGGGCCATGGGAGAAGCAGCACCCAGGAACAGAGCACTGCCAACTCCAGGACATCAACTTTCATCAGGCTACAATTCTGACACCTCAGCCCTGCTGCTGCTGGCTGACCTGAGGGACAGGAAGAACAGGCAGAGAAAGCCACAAAGCAAAGTGATTTTACGCAGAGGGGAGTTGGGTGATAGGTGTTGGGGTGATGCAAGCCTGCTCAGCTCTGGCCAAATGCCAGCACTCAGCATTCAGCCGAGGATGCTGAGAGCATCCTCACAGCATCACATCACGGTCCCTCCCAGGCACAGCAGGTGCTCAGTGCAGCATCCCTGACACTGGAGAACAGGACGGGGGTTGGAAATGGACCCATCTGCATCCTGTAAAGCCACTGATCACCCTCTGTGTTCCCCTGCAGGATGCCTGCTCTGGCACGTGGCTTTCTCTCCATCCCCAGACACTGCTGGAGAGGCCTCTGCCCACCCAGGTTTCTTCCCAGGAGGGTGGTGTGTTAGAAGAGCCTTTGGAGGAGCTGCAGAACAACATCTCCCCTGCCCTGTCTGGGCAGTGACACTTTCAGCATCAAGCCCCACACCAGCAGGAAGAGATGGCCTGAGGAGCTGGGTCAGGAACCAGTGCATGCCCCTGGCAGGGCTGGGATGGCAGTGCCCTCTCCAGACCCATGGCAGTGGGTCGGGCTGCAAGGGCACAGGGTGGAGGGAGAAAGGGGCTGCTGGTGAGGTCTTGGTGCCAGGCAGACCAGCCTAGGATGGAGAAAGGGAACGCAGGCACAACCTTCCCTGGTAGCCTGTCCTAGGGATATATCCACCCCTCAGAGGGGGCAAGGGCCAGGGAGATGGGGGTGTTGTGGCAGGAGGGCTCCGCGTGGTGGATTTTGGAAGCCACGAGTGCACAGGACATGCCAGTCCCTCAGTATCCATGCTGGGGCAAGGCTGCTTCCTTGCTGGGGAGGGTTTGGCATCCCTGGGGCTGTCCTGGCACCACACCCCCTGTCCCAGCCCTACTGCAAAGCAAAGAGAAGCCCTGGAGCCTGCTGGGCCACGGGGAGACACTGAGCAGCCAGGGTTTGCCCCAGGCTCTGCCCTCCCCAGCAGCTCAACACTAAGGCTCCCAAAAGAAGATGTTTCTGCCCTAAGCCTGTGCAAAGTCATCAGTGGTATAAAAATCTATTTAAGACAGAAGGAAAATGAGATGTTTGATTTCATTGTGTGTGCTTTGTCCTGGGAAGAGCCTCCCTGCCCTGCTACGCCCTACTGTCCCACCCCCATCCCTCTGCTGGGACAGAACCTGGACACACGGCACAGACCCCCAGGGCATGGGTCACAGCTGCCCTGGGCAAGGCCGGCACCCCCCGGAGCACATCTTGCGCTGTGGGGCCAACCAGATGATCCCTCCCTGGTCCCTGAGCTGATGGAACAGGGGACACCCCAGGCACGGACCCGGAGGGGCGGCACCGCTGGCTCGGAGCTCCGCCTGCTTGCTGCGGGCACGGACCGGCCCCGAGCTCCGGCCACACCGTGGGTACCACCCACAGTCATCACCCACGGCAGGGCCGGGCTCCCCGACCCGGCACAGCACACCCCACTCACGCCCCCAACACCTCGACACTCCCCGAGCCACCACAGCACCGAGCGTCAGCACCTGCCACCGGTACCTCTGTGGGTTTCACCCTTCCACCAGTAATCAGTGGTTACAGAGAGCAAATGGCTCCCGAAGAGCAAGGAAGGCTGAGAGAGGGGAGCGTTGCAGCCCCAGTGCCTCCCAGCACCCAGCCAAATCCACCAAAATATCAGCGGGCAAGGAAACAGCCCCAGCAAGGTGATGCCCTGGCAGGGAAGGTCCCCTCAGGGTTCTCCCTCATGCGGCTTTGGGGTAAGGAGCTACGAGAGCCCCGGGCTGAGCCCCCCAGAGCAGATTGAGAAATTGCCTCATCAGCAGCTTTCCAGAGCAGCAGGAGGGAAGTCCCTGCAGAGGAGCACACGGAGAGCTCTTCTTCCCCAAACAAACCAGGCAGGAGCGGGCCTGAATCGCCTGCAGCATCCACGCTCCGCTCCAGCTCCGAGAAGAACTGGCAAACACACACCCAAACCCCTGCCACCTATGATAACAATTAGAGACTTATCTAATTGCAAAAATAATTGCAATTGAAGTGTTTAATTACCATACTAAGCAGGAAGAGCCGTTTCCTACTGTTCCAGTAGCACTCCCGATCCATCAAACAAGGTTTGGGGCTTGTTTGGGTGCTGGGTTTTTTTGGTGGGTTTTTTTTTTATTATTATTATTAGATTGCAGCCCCAGGGGATGAAGAGATTTGCTAATTAGGGTCTTGGAGAACAGCTACCAATTCACAAACACTTGCTTTTAATTTCAATACTAACGAGGCCGGAAGGGGGAGAAATCCAAAATGCAGAACATCTGTGGCAGTGCTGGCTGCAGCAGCGCTGCCCCCTGCCCCTCCTCACTGGGCTGACACCGCTCAGGGACCATCCCAGAGACCACGGGGCTGGGCTGGGGAGGGGTTGGCTCAGTGCAAGCACAGGCAGGGTGGAGTTGCTGCTCTGGGTCGCTGCTGTTACCGCAGCCACCGCACAAACTAATCCCAGCATCGATCATCTGTCTAATCCCCTCAGGGACCATCGGCTTTCTCAGAGATGGGCTAATCCTGGTCCTGAGGCAGCTGTTCCATTCCCTGGGGGTGCAGCAGCAAGAATTTCTCCAGGTGACGTTTGGTTTTGTTCTCCTCTAAACTGACAACAAAAGAGAATTTAATTCTCTCGCCAAGCAGCAATTCTGTGAGGGAAGAGAAACTGCTTAGGAAGCTCCAAACCAACATCTGCTCTCTCAGATAGGAAATATCCCCTGCTAGCGCAGGGAGCACAGGCAGGGCTGGCTGCCAGGTGCATGGGGACATCCCCATCCCCTGTCCCTGCAGGGGACACAGGAGCTCACACTGCCCTGTAGATGGGACCCAATCCTCACCGTGCTCCACCAGCCACCCCAGGGACCCACAGCGCTTCTTCCACCAAACCACCTTTCCCATCCTTGCCACAGCTCTGGGAAGGGTCCAAAAACCTGCAGAGAGGAGACACGGGGAAGGAGAGAGGCACACAGGAGGCAGGAGCAGCCGCAGGGCATCCAGGCATCCTGTCCCCCAGGAGTGCAGCTGAGATGTGGTGGCTGCCACGGGCCGGAGGCAAAGGAGCGTTTTATTTCTTTTAGATAAAAGAGAAACATCAGTAAAATGAGAAAAAAGTGTGTTGGTTTTTTGGGGTTTTTTTCCAGGCTGTCATGTGATTAAACACAGAGGAAACAGAAAGGTAGAGAACAGCCCTGAGCAGTGGAAAATGAGAAACTTTGTGTTAGAAATCTCAAGATTGGATTTTTCTGGAATAAAATGCATTTTGGGGTCACTCACCCAAGAGTTTTGGCTGGGGAATCAAGCCTCTGGAAAGGTTATGGAATCCATTTTCTCCCCATAAATCTAAAAACTACATTTCCATGCCAAAGGATCTTGAAACCAAGGACAAGCATTCCCTTCCAGCATGAAGGAGATGGCCATGGGGAAGGCACGGGACGGTACAGAGGTGCCTTCCTGGCCTCACCCAAACCCTTCTTGCCCAGCATTTCCCCACCACCAAGAATGCCAAGGCTGGCAGTGCCAGAAGCACAGGCTGACCCGGCCACCGCGAGATGGTGGCCGCGAGACCAGGAGCAATATCGTGTCACTGGGATGGTGGCCAAGGGACCAGAGAGAGAGGACAAAGCCACTAGAGGGCACAAGTATGACAGAAACGCGTCCCCACATCAAGGGACCTCCAACTTCTGCAGTCCAACAGTCCCAGAGGGCCCCCAAGCCCCCCCACCACCCCCACCTCCCAATAGTCCACCCTTAGCTCTCCCCCACCAGTTACACGCCTTCTCCTGGCAGCCCAAGACCCCACCAGGCAGGGCTGGCTGTGGAGAGCCGAGTGCCCCTGGCCAGGCGGAGATGTGGGACCTGCAAGAAACCATCTGGCCATTGCCAGGGGTCATGTCCAACGTCCTTTTGTCCTTTTCTTCTCCTTTCTCCGCCAGAGCATCCCTCAGGCCGGTGCTCTCCTCCCCACTCCTGCAGCCGCCACCGCTTTCATTAAGGCTCTACCACCAAACCAAACACCATTTGTCAGGGAAAGGGCTGCCAGAGGCAGCTCTGCTGGAACAGATGCCCCCGTGTCCCCCAGCAGACAGACACTGTCACTGTCCCGGTGTGCCACACACCTGCACCCACACGGGTGTGCACGCTACCTGCGTGCGTTTGCTGTCCTCAGGGCAGGATGGGGGGCACAGAGCCCCATTTCCAGAGCTATATTCCTGCTCCCAGCCCACTGAGCACCCCGGGACTTCTGTGTGGGCGTGAGCCGCTCTCAGTACCTGGGCTGCCCTGTCACTCCACCTACCCCGGGCGTAGCTGGCAGGTGCTGTTACCCCGGCGGTGTTTGCACAGCTGTCAGGGCCTCCCGGATGGATCTGCTCTCCTTGCTCACAATTCCCATCCCACGGGCAGCAGACGATCTCCTCCCTGCCGGCAGGAACCCGGAGCCGCTGGAGGCAGGGGGAGCAGCACCCTCCGACCCCGTGCACACAGGGACTGATGCTGATTAAAAGCAGCCCCGGTGCTGATAATTAATTTCTCAGAGGATGAATTACTTGGGAAAGCTCCAGAATGAATGTTGTTCTTCCTGCCATACAACCATTAGGTCTGTTTGGGCTTTTAAAAAATCTAACAGCAAAGGGGAGGAACACCCCCTGATGAAGAACTGCAGCCGTGCCCTGGGCAAGGGGTGCCTGCTGGGTTTGGGATCTCTGCTGGGGCTGTTCCCGGGGTCCGTGAGGATGCAGTCAGGGCAAGAGGATGTGCTGGCACTGCCCATGTCCCAGCAGTCAGGACACCCTCATAACTGGCTATAGGCATTGGCCAAACTCCCTCCAGCAGCTCCTTACACCCATCTCAGTCCACACCTTGGGCTGAAGCATCCCCATCTCCCCATGGGACCTGCCCAGGGAATCACAGGGATCTGTGTGGGGAACATCCCCCTGCCCTTTCCCCAGGCACTGCCTGCCATCCACGGGGCTGGAGATGGCTGTCCCCACCCCGGAGCTGCAGGGCTGGAGCTCGTCCCCGTGTCCCCCAGCCCAGCCCTTCTGCCGTACACGGCTCCCTCGGGGCGCTGGAGGCCGCGCTGGATGCAAATGCGGAGCGAGCAGCCCCTGCAGACAGCACTGTTACGCAGGGCTCTCCATCCCTTTTGCTTAATAGGAAGCATTTTTCTGTTTCATTTCCCTTACCCTTGGAGCTGAAATCGCCTTTCTGCAGCAAAACACTCCAAGACAAGGAAATTGTTCTCCCTTTCCAGCTCACAAACTGCCCTCCCTCCTCCATCAGCAGGAATGCCCAGCCCGCCGTCCACCCCAATTGTACTGTTGGAGGGACAAGTGGTCCCCACCCCTGTCCTCCCACTGACACCCTGGAGACAGCAGGGGCAGAGATACTGAGGGGGCTGCGGGATGCTGTTCTCTCCATGTACAGATCTTACAAATACTCCCTAATACAGCAGAAGGCAAAGCCTGCCCTCGGCTCACCTCCTCTGGCCCTCCCTGAGGGCACTTCACTCACTTGGCCTGCTTCAAGGCTGAGCTAAGTCCACCATTCGTTACTGGGTAATTAAGCTCTTAATTAACAGGCTGGTTTCCCCTCGGAGCCCTGCCAGCAACTCCTGGTCCCTCTTGTCAGAGTGTGTTTGCCCCAGCAGGGCAAAACCTGCAGGGCCTGGGGAGTTCTCCTGTCCCAGGGATGGCTCCCAGGCATTTTTCCTCCCTCCCCCATGATCTGTTCCTGCCAGCCTGGCACTGGGGCACCATGACCCAGCCTGAAGGCGTGAGGCTGCTCCAAAAATGTGCCTGCAGCACGAGTGAGCCTGACACACGTCTGGGCCCAGAGTGACACCAAGAAGTCAGGGGCAAGCAGGGGTGAGACACTGCCACCATGAGTGATGCTTAAGCCTAAAATTCCAAGACTGGAAAACCTCCCAGCTTATAAGCCTAAAAGAAGAAGAAGGAAAAAAAAAACCACACAAACAAACAAACAAACAAAAAGACAAACAATATTCGAGATATTCTTGCCTAAAGAAAAAATTTCTCAGCAACTTTTGCCACCAGCATGTCCCCTCTGCTTGCTCCTCCCTCCTTCGGGACTGAGCAGGGAAAGGAGGCAGCAGTGCCATGCCCCAACCCCGAGCTGGCTGGACCGTGGGGGATAACATGGAGACCCTGCCCCAGGCTCCCCACCAGCCTCCAAACCTCAGAGAACCGCAGCAAAGCAGCCGTGCTGAGCCGCCCTCCTCGGTGAGATGGCAGGGGCTGCCCTGCAGCGCTCCGGCGTTCGTGTATTCATCACTTGTCAGTTCCCCTTAGCCGTGAAAAGAGAGTTATCCTCCCCCCGGGGCAGAGCCGTCCCGTTCCCAGCAGGGCTGGGGACACACGAGGCTGGCACTGAACCGTCCCCATCCCGCTGCCGGGGTGTCTGGATGGGAGGAGAGATGCGAGTTTGGCTAATCCAAGTGGAAACTAATTGTGTTTCATTGAGGTTTTATCTCTGCAACTGGCAACATGCTCCTGCAGGAGATTTAGTGCGAAGTTGTCCGGTCCCTGCCAAGAAGGCTGGTTTTTTTTTTAGAGAAAGCACATTATGCATCAAAGTTGAAATTCAAAGCCCTTTCCCTTCATTCCCAGAGTGTATTTATGACACTCCAGATATTCCTTGGTGCATCACAGTTTGTGGGAAGCTCCCAGTCACTGCAGGAGCCCGGGACCAGCTCAAAGAGCCGCCTGAACTTCTTCTGCTTTATGGTTTTTCCCTCTGCTTTAAGTTGTTGCTGGGTGAGTGGGGGACTGTGGGCAGGCAGGGATGAAGCTGATGCACATGAATGGCTCCAGGTGAACTCCCCCCAGCCCTCCCAGGGCTTCCCAAGCCAGGGTTGGGCTCCATCCCAGCCCTGCTGTCATTTCCACACCCCCGTGCCCCCCGAGTGCAGCCTGGTGTCTGCAGTCTCATCCTGGATGGGGTTGGCAGCAAATCGAGTGTTTTTTCCTAAAGATGCTGCATTTCTCCCTTCGTGGGGGTTTAGCAGGTTTCGAGTACAGCCATGCCAGGAGGTGAATCAGCCCAGCCTGGAGCCTGCAGCAGGGAGGAGGAGGAAAGAGGGGGCACAAGGAGGGGCATTTCTGGGAGTGCAGAGGGGGAAACACAGGACTTCAACCCTCTCATCCAAATCCTTTGGGGTGTAAACCCACCTGGTTTGCTGGCAGGGTGGATGGGTGGGGGGCTCCTTCTCCCCACCCAGCAGCTCCTCTCAATGCATCAGGACAGACCCGGCCTCTGCAGTCACTGGAAAATCACACTCCATTTCCAGAAAGGAAAGCAAAGTGTAAATCTCCCTCTCAGACACACATTTGTTCCTCTGCAGCAAGAAAAGTGGCGAAAGCTTTAATTTCTGAGGTGGGAGGGAGAGACAAATACATCAGCAGCACCCCAGGTGCAGAGGAAAAAAACATCAATTCTGGGATTACACCAGTGGCCACCGAGATTTCTCCCTCCCTGGCTGTAATCCAGAAACACCACAGGTTTCCCTGCGGGCCCCACAGCTCTTACCTCTCACTGTGTTTGGGGGAAATCTGGATTCCTTCGTGGTCATGAGGGTGGTTATTGCACCAGCGTTTGCCCAGAGGTGCCAGGCTGGGGGGAGGCAGGGATTCCCCCGGCTGCATTTCACATTCAGAGCAGGCTGGCCATAGTGCTCGGCTCTCCCCAGAGGTTCACTTCATAAGAGGGAGCAAATTCCACTTATCTATCCAGGGGAAATTTGCATTTTAAATATCCCAACTCCAAATGTCACCCAGTTTGATCCCCTAAGCTGAACAAATGCAGTGGAGCAGGGAGGGGGCCGGGGTGGCTCGCCAATGTGAACGGCCAGAAAGAAAGGAAAAAACCAAGGTTAAAAGCATGTACAGATGTTTGATCTGTGCTGAGGTTGAGGATGGGAGCAAACATGGCAGAGACCTTCCCCCTCCTCCAGCCTTCATTGGGCAGGACACGGGGGAACAGGTATCCAAGGCTCCAACCATTAAGGATTAGGGATTTTGTGTTTGAGATTTTGTTTACACAATAAGACTTAAGACTGCATGGAGTGTAGGTGGATTCTCCCCAGTGCCTGCAGAGGGATTAGTGCCTATAAAGCAGCCAGAATGAGCTAAAAATTGGAGAGATCAAAGTGCAGGAAGAGGAATCCCACCTTCTCAGGGATGGGAGGAGAGGGGAGGAAGAGGGCAATGGTCAAGCCTGAGACAATTGCAGCTGCTGGCCCTGGAGAGCATGGGGAAAGGCATGGAGCATCCTCACACTGCAGCTCACAGAAGGCATCTCAGGGAGCAGCCAGAGTCCAGGTGTTTTCCATCCTCTCCTGAGGCTGCAAAATCTCCCTGGCCAGCTCTAGTCTGCAGGAGAAGGATGACCCTGGTCCTTCCTGAGCTCTGTGCTGCCACGGGGCCATCTCTGAGGAGCACAGCAGAAGAAGGGTGTCCAGCCTGAACCGCTCTGCAGTGCTGGGGCACGGGGGGAAACTCAGCACTGTGCCCTGCAGGGAGGGGAGCCTGATCCTGCTGCTCCTACCGGTCCCCATGCCCAAGGTGACACTGCCACGTGCCAGCCCATGCCACATGAGGAGGGAACACACTCTCCTGGGCCTGGGGGGGCTCTGCCAAAGCCCTGGACCTGCAGTGCCCAGCCTGCTCTCCCTGCCTGGCTGAGCAAATGAGCCTTCTCCTCTTCACCTCATTGAAGCCATAAGCTGATTTGATTAAAACAGGGCACCAGCCCTCATCCCCAGCAGGCAAATGGGATGAATGTTTAAGGCATGAAGTTTTCTGGCCCCCAGTGCCTCGTTACCTCTTCAACCCCCAGTGCACAGGGCACTGCCTCCTGCCAGCTCCCTGCCTGCCATGCCTGGCACCTGGGGGCAGGGAAACTCACCTAGGGCAGGAGCAGGATGCATTTGCCAGCCCTGCACTACTACAAGAGCCCAGTGAGGTAATATGTGGAAAATCAGCCCAGACAGAGCAGCCTCAGAATTACCTCCAGTGCTGGCATTTGGGGGTGTCTCTGGCTGCAGCAGACCATGGCTGTAGGGCCCACAGATCTACAGGCAGCCCCTTTTCCTCCTTGGCACCTGCAGTGACCGAGTTTGCTCCACCACTCTGTTTTTTTGGGAGGCAGAGAGTGCCTGTGCTCACCCCTGCAGCCGCCCTGCATCCCGAGCCTCTCCCGCACTCAGGCATGGGACACAAGTTTCATCCTCACCCCCATCTCCAAACCTGCAGGCAGGCAGGCACTCCTTCGCCAGAAATGAGTCTGAAACGGTTCAGAGAACTAATTCCCTCCCTCCTTAATGCATGGAAGCTTCTTACGCTAAATCTATACAGACACAATTAGCATTATTCATATTCCATATGCTCCGCTCCCTTGTGATGAATATTAATCTCCTTCCCGCTCCCAGGCATTCGAGATAACGGCACTGCACGGTGCTGCTGCGGTGGCACAGAGGGTCTGAGGGAGGGATGCTGCAGGTGGAGACAGCCTCATCCCCGTGTCAGGAAGGGCAGATTTTGTGTCCTTTTGGAGGGGGACTGGTTTTACAGCTGCAGGGCTGGGCTGAAGCGGGGTGTCCTTTCTGTGCTCCCACTCCCGGCTGAACTGGTCTCCACTGGGGCAGCTCCAGTCCCCCCAGGGCACATGGTTGTGTCAGGCATCACGAAGCCCCAACCCTCCCTGCACCTTCCAGCTCTCTACAGGTTTAGGAGGTGGAGTAGAGCTCAGTTAGACTGTCCTGCTTCTGCCAGCTCACATTTTGCAGCATTTCTTAGGCTGAGAAGTGGTCACGGGCATTGCAGGAGCTAAACTGATGCCTCTTGGTGTTGCCCAGGGCGCGAGCAGCTCTGCCAGCATCCCAGAGCATCCCCACCGTAGCCCCTGAACTACAGCAACCGCAGCACCTGGGTCACTGTCCCAGCCCTGCTCGCAGCTCTCTGCAGAGCAGCTGCCCCCGAACGGGGCACAGCAGCACCCACTGATGCTGCAGAAGAGGAAACGATGCAGCAAATGCAGCTCATCCCCTGCCGCTCTCATGCAGGGACACGGCGGGATTTACAGTTCAAGGAGGGGCCATCCCGCACACAGGCAGGGCTGCACGGACCGTACACAACGCCGTGTCCGTGTGTCCGTCCACGCTTGCCCTCCACATGTGGCTCCAGGCCAGGCCGGGGGCGCTGTGAGTGCGGGGCTGTGAATTAAAACGCCATACGTGTGGTGGGGGTGGAGAGGATACAGGCCAGGAGGCACCGCGTCTCTATACATCCATTTGCATGCCTAAAACGCTGCCGGGGAGTGGAGCGTCAGGTCCCCCATCTGCTCCGCAGCTCACATCATTAGCTGGCTGGTTTCCGAGCCGGCACCGAGCTGAGGTGGGAGTGGAGCAGAGAGGGGAGAAGAGAGGCTGCTCCCAGCCCCACGCACCATCACGTGTCGGCAGGCTGGGGAGCCTGGGAGCATCCTGCTCCTTGCCGGAGCTGGTGGGCAGTACACAGGGGACAGAGAGGGGTGTGGGTGGAGGAGGGGCTCGATTCCTATGGGTTTCTGGGATGCCGCTGTGCTCCAGGCTTCCCCCTGGGCAGTGTGAGGGGGACAGGGCATCTCCTTGCCCATCAGAGATGCTGCCCACACTTTAACTTTGCCCCAGGGCAGAAAAAGTCCCCGTAGCTGGTTCTTTGCTGCAGGCAAGCCAGGAAGCACCCACAGCCACCAGCCCACTGACAAAGCTCAGCTCCACCACACGGATCCAGCCACATCAGCCATCCGCACTGCCACTAACCTGGCGTGATGGCCCTGGGACACAGCCCCTTTAAATCCCCACGCTCACAGGCTGGGCTGGGACATCGTGAAGGGAAAAATAAGGCAAAGAAATTATTTTCTTCTCGCCAGCAAGGCTGGATTGCTGCCCGTTCCAAGGCAGCGCGCTGCCAGCCCGCCCACGCAGCGCACAGCGAGGACTGCAGAGGCCAGCGTGGGCTGGGGGATGCCGGGGGGGTCGGGGTGCAGCGAGGGACCCCCATGCTGGACACCTCTGCCCACTGGGATGCCATGGGGGGAGATGTCCCACCCGGCCCTTCTCTCCCTGGGATGCACAGAACATCCTTCTGCTCCATTACCTGCCCCGTTCTCTGGGGCCGTTCCCGTCTCCAAACTCATCCAAAATCCCTGCTGAACTCTCAAGGCTGGGGCCACAAAGACCTACTCCAGCCGGCAGTGCTGAGCAAATGGGGGTTTCTCAGCAAGCAGCAATGAAAAGGGGGTCAGAGGGATGAAGAGGCTGGGGGACGAGGGGAGCCGGGGGAAAAAACCACACATTCCCCCAGGGTTACTCTCCCCCTCTGCTTTCACGCCTGGCTGGGTTCCTTCATTACTTACCCAAGCTGTAAATTGTCTAATTTGGAGCACACCATTTATCCCTGATGTGCACTTGAGCAGCCAGATTTTGTTTTCAGGTGTGTAATTAATTTTTTTAACGTGATTTCTCTCCTAGGAAACTGCAAACAAACAGTTCAGGCTTTCATGGCTGGGCACCTCGGGTGAGCGTCGGGGCAGGGATTAGGCAGACAAGGAGCCAAGGCCGGATCTCAGAGGATGTGAGGAGCTGGGGTTTGCAGAAACCCCTTGCTCCTACTTTCCAAATCTTCATTCTCCAGTGCAGCCCTCTGCCTCCTCCAGCACCACCACGCTCCCCATGGGCACCAGAGAAGGCTTGAAAGGGGAAGCAACAGCCACCTCCCCTGTTCCCAACTCAATCTGCTGGGAATTACCATTTTTATTAAGACCTAGCATGTCCTTGGCTGCTGGGAATGTGATTTGCTCCTGGAATGAGATTACAGCAGCTCCTGAGGATCCCATATCAGCATCCACCTCACTGTGATGATGCTCCCATCCCCAGACAGAGGTGCCTCCATCAGTGGATGCTCACAGGTATCTCCACCACAGGGAGAGGCTGTGCTGAGGCACAGTACAGGGGGCATCCATGGCGATCCACTACCCTGAACTCTTTTCCCTCTTTCACATCATCCCTGGGATGTTTGCTGTCTGGGAATGATGCCGGCTATTTTTGCATCACCCATCACCTCTGACAGGGTAGGCACGAGGGAGGATGGAGGAGAAGCAGTGACCGAGGGTGGGTAATGTCTGTCCCTGCTGCATGTCCCAGTGCCCAGCTGAGCGTGGGTTGGGGACACGGGGGTTCCCAAGTGCTGCTCTGCATCCCGAGCCAGAGGGATCCTCCTCGGAGCAGCACGGAGAATCACCTGCTGTGAATGTGCGAGAGAAATCTCTGCTACGCTTCTGCTGCCAGGGAAGTTGTTAGATGACTTTTGCCGGCGGTTTTCCAGATGAAAGGAGGTGAAAATCACCTCCATTAGTTGGCAGAGGCAGGTGGGTGGATCTGTGGAGAGAGCACTTCGGGACTGATCGTGTAGATCCCACCCCTCTGCCCTGAAAGCATCCCGGGCATGGAGTGGCAGTTTGGGGGCACAGGAGATGCTCTTGTGCCATCCCAAAAAGGGATTTGGCATGGTGCTGATGCTGTGGGAGTTTAGGGGTGACTAGGGGGGAGCAGCCACAAGGGAGGACTCCAGCTGGTGACACCCCTGGGACAGGTCCCCTGTATTTCCCTGCTTCCTGCCCCATCAGCACAGTGCGTCCCACCACTGACAGCTGCCTGCAAAATAAAGCTACAACCCCCGCAAAATGATTCTCCAGGAGTGGATCTTGGCCACCACAAAACAGGCTATGACCTCTTGAGGAGAGATTCCACCACCCAGACCCTAGAACCATGGGCCAGACTTCCTGGGGTTTTTTCCTCCTGTTGTGACTTTTGGGAAGGGACAGTGCAGTCTCCGGAGGCCATAGGAGGGGGCTGACTGCTCTGCTCCCTCATCCTGCTCCCCTTTGTGCTTTGAAACTGCCTTCCAAGGAGCTGCTTAGCATTCGGAGCAGGCACCCACACCGTTCAGGGCAAAAACTCTGGTTTGCCTTCAAAAGCACATCAATCTTCTTCAGTCTGCCATGAAGGACACCTCCTGCCCTCCAAAACAGGACAGAGGGCACATGCAGGCCTGGTTTGGCCTTCCCAAATGTATGTGGTATAAAATGTGCATGCTCCATCCCACAACACCTCACCCATCACCGGCCAGCTCTGCAAGCCCCTGCGTTCAAAGGAAAAGGCATCAAAACCCCAATCTCTTCCATTTCCTTTTGGTCTTTTTTTTTCCCCCTCACTCCTCCACTGAAGGCGTTCAGCTCCCAGGTACTGCCTGCCCAGACACAAAAAAGAAAATTTCCAGGAATTTCTGCTCTCTCTGAGAAATTCATCACAGGGGTCCAGGCAGCTGATTTGATGCCAGTCACTTCCTGCCCAATGTTTGGAACTGTGGGCAGGCTGTATCCTGTCTGTCCCCAGCATCCACCAGGAACCAGCACCTTTTTCCAACAAGGTTTGGTGCCGCCTGAGGGGTAAAAGCTCATCTGCCTAAGGAGAATGGCTGATTTATCTGCATTCCCTTTCCTGATGGAGGCCTGGCTGTGGGCTCACCAGGCGGAGGAGGCAATACTGAAATAGCTTCTTTTCTTATACTTCACGTGGGAATTATTATTATGCCTCTCTTGAGTCCCCCCTCTGCTGCCAGCACAGGAAAAACCCCCGTGGTGCCACCATCAGCAGCACTGCCACCAGGAAAAATGGGACCATGTCACCTGGCACTGCAGCCCCTGGCACTATGGGCTTCCCTCTTCCACCCACACACGGTGGGAACATCCTCCTGGGCACCTGCAGTGGCACAGTGGAGCAGTGGCAGTGCTGTGGAGCTGAGCATCTCGTCCTGCATTGCACCTGCACAGGCACTGCCGGCTGCCGTGAAGGGTGAAACGTGTCCCTGCAGGGAGCGAATTCCCAGCACGCCACAAGCCCATGGAACTTTATTCCAAAATGTTTGTTTGTGACTAATCACAGCTATCCCAGTGCCAGCTGGGGACTGGTGTCCGCTGTCCCTGTGGCCTGGCTCAGGCTTGCCAGCACCCCATGGCAAAGCGCCAGGCTGTGACAGCACCGCAGCTCTTGGGGACTCGGATCCCAGGAATGCAAAGCAGAAGTGGATCCAACTCCAGCCCACCCAAGGCCATCTACTCCTGGCAGCTCTGGGGAAGTGACAGGGCTGGTGGCTCCCATTAGGGAGGTGAAGGCTGGGGAGAAAAATGAGTATTGATCGTCCCTGCAGGTCCAGCACGAGGCACGCAGAGCCCACGGCCACGATCGATAGAGTCGGGAAGGCATTTGCTCTCACTGAGGTTTTTGTGTCCGTCTGGGGCTCCAAGGGGAAGCCTGTGCTGCACCCTCTGCCAAGCTCTCCAAGCTGGTATTTCCATCTGTAGGAAGCTCAAGGGTAGGGATGCTCACATGTGCATGGCAGGGGTGAGAAGGCAAAGCAGCCATCCCACGGCTGGAGCCTCTCCATCCCCTCAGTTTCCACACTGGTGGCATGGAGAGAGCCCCAAGGATTCTCTGCATGGCAGGGCTTCCTCTCTCAGAGCCCTGTGGGCTCCCATCTCGGCAGGGATGCTCTGTGCACACAGGCTCCCCTCAGAGCTGCGTTCCTGTCCTGCTCCGCATCCCCGGGGCTGACTGTCCTGGTGTTTCATGGGGCGCCCAGCCTTGGTGCAACCGGAGGGACGGGCTGAAAATCAGAGATTTCGGTCCCTACAGAGGAGGACGTCGGCAGAGGATAAAGGCAGAACTACACTTCCCAGAGTGCTCCTGGCACTGCCGGGGGAAAGGCTGAGGGACCCAGACACCAGCTCCTCCCTGCTCCTATATTATTCTCCTTCTTGTTTATTTGTGGGTTTTCTGCACTTAACTGTCTGCCTCATCCACTTAATTGGGGGATTATTGCCACTACCTGCCCGCCCGCCAGAGCCCAACTCATTACTGGGGCTTATTTATTAGCAGCGAGGCAGCAGAAACGCACCCTGCAGCTCCCTCTTCTCCTCCTCCGGCACAGGCAGCTGGAGGCGATGGAGGAAAGCGAGCAGGAGCCGGGATGGGGCCGGTGACAGCGGCCAGGGCTTGGCCAGGGCCGAGTCAAAGCCAGCCCTTGCCATGCACGGTGGCATCGCAGCAGCCTCCTACGGCGCCTGGCATCAGCCTGGGACACCGCTGCTCTTGGCAAAGCACAGGAGGAGGACCAAAAACCTGGCTGCTCCTTAAAAGTGTTCCCTGAGCTTGGGAAAGGTCAGTCGCACAGCGCTGTCCTTCCGCTCGCAGCAAGGGACCCCTCTCCTCGGCACGGTGGCAGCTGAGTGACAGCCGTGTGGCAGGGCGATGCCATTGGCTCACGGAAGCCCACGGCAGGGAGAAGAGGCCACTGACCCTGAGCCCAGGAGGAGCCAGCAGCGCCCCACGGTTCCTTTCCAAACCGCTGCTCCCATTTCCAGGCGGGAGAATCTAGGAAAAAATGTGAGACAGCAGGAGAGAGCTGCATATTGAGCACTTTGATAAATAAAACATGTCGCGAAGGCAATCAGAGCTGCCCACTTGGCTGCAGCAGCTCTGTCTGCGGCGGCTGCACGGGGGGAATTCACAAGCGGTGCCACCCCGGCCGTCAGGCCGCCAGCCCCGGCGCTGCTCCTCTGCTCGCATCCAAGTTTTGCTGCCTCAGCACCGAAGGGGATTGATTTATTCATCAGCCTCTCCATCCCGCAGCAGCTCTGCAAGAAGGAGTGGTGCAGTGAGCTGCTGTGTGATGTGACGAGCAGCACGGCGGGAGCAGGGAGGGACAACCGGAGGTGCCTCCCGGCTGACCCGCCTCTGACCCTGCCACGACGCCTGGTGGAGGAAGGATTCCCCAGGGTGGGAAATGTGAGCAGCAAACTCCCCTGGGGCCGTGGTGCTGAGCCCTCCTCGAGCACTAAGACACAGCTGCCCTGCACCCCCTTTTCAGGAGGGCAAGGCAGGACCCCCCAGTTCAGAGAGTGATCAGGGATCCCAATGGCCGAACAGATTGCAAAGACAAGTTGCAATGCAAGGAGCCCACCCCAGAAAGCACCAACTCCAGAGCACCTCCAGGGCTTGGTGGGAGCTGTTCTGAGCACCCAGAAACCCAAAGCAAAACCTAGTGGGGGAAAGGGCCTCACCTGCCTGCCAGGAACAGGAGGGCAGCAGCCTGTGGAGAGGGACTGGGCAAGAGGAGGACGAGTTCCAGCCGCTCAGACCAGTGGGGATCTAGCAGTCCTCTTGATTGTGCTCTGCACCAGTCCCTGAACCGGAGTTTCGGCTTCTTAAAATCTCTGTGGACAAGTTCTTGCTCTTCTCACACTCCCTCCTTCTGCTGCTCCCTGCCCCATGCAGCAGCACATGGCCAGCCTGCCCATATCCCCATCCCAGAGCTCTGCAGCCCCCAGAGCAGCCCCTGCTCCAGCCTCTCCACCTCCACTGCTCCCCCCTGGCTTTTCTGTGACCCCTGCAGGCTCCAGCGGCCTCGTGGCTCTTCATGACCCCCATCCTCAGGACACCCTGCAAGAGAACCAGGGCAAGGGCTTTGTGCAACAGGGATCTCTGATTTGAGGGGCACTGCTGGCACCTGAGACACCCAGAGATGCCCTGTCTAGAGACCCCTCCACTGAGGGTGCTGGCAGTGCCATGGAAGAGGAATCACCAACTCGGGGGCGCAGAGAAGCACCAGGGCCTCTGGGGAGAGAGCAAATATTGGAAGGAATTGCTGGATGGGGGAAAACTGCTAGGTCCGGGAGGACCAGAGGGATGGTCAGGGAGCAGGTGGAATTGCTGAATAGTGGAGAAACGGGTGGCCAAGAACTGGGCGTACTGGAAGGCATGGCCATGTACCGGGGGTGGCTGTTACAGCCCTGGAGGTGCAAGTGTGGGCACAAGTGGTACTGGGAGGGATGCTGCGAATTGGGGGTGATGCGGGGTGAGGGAGGGCATAGCCGGGTTGCAGGGGACGTATGGTTGAATAGCAGGGGGGCACCTCGGTACCGGAGGAGCAATTACCGGGCACCGGAGGGAACCCGCCCGCTACCGGGGCGGAAGGCCGGGCCGGGGGCTGCCGCCCGGGGCGCGGGGCGGTCCGGAGGCGGGCACGGAGGCGGCCCCGCCCGGGAGGCCGTGCGGCGGAGGGGGAG
>WEKY01030210.1:219941-230999 GCA_013390045.1 Picathartes gymnocephalus
CCGCCGTGCCGCAGAGCCCGGGGGGGCCGGGCACGGGCGCGGGGATCGGCCCGCCGAGCCTCCCGGGGCCGCCGGCTTATATAACGGGGCGGCGGCCGCGGAGCGGCGGGATGCGGCATGCGGGGCGGGATGCGGGGAAGGATGCAGGTGGTGCGGGATGCGGGGAACGATGCAGGTGGTGCGGGGTGCGGGTGCGAGATGCAGGGCTGAGCGGCGCGCCCCCGGACTGCCCACTCGCAGGTGTGGGGCGGGGAGACACGCCGATATGCGGGGATGGCAGGAGAAGGGCTGTCACCCCCGGACCGGGCTTTGGATCTCCCCTGCAGCCCCTCCGTGCCTGGCCATCCCCTGCGGGGGGGCTCCGCAGAGCGGGGCTGTGGGCAGGGAGAGGGTGCGACCTGATCTCGCCATCACCCCCTGCCCGCAGCCGGGAGGCTCCGTGCACCTTTCTCCTGTGGGGAGATCCCGGTACCTGCCGGGCTCTTCCCATGCTTCCCCATCACCGGCTCCCTCCTCCACCCTGCTCTCCACGGCTAAGTAAGTCCAACCACTCGTGGAGCATTCCAGCTTCCCTGTCCCCAGTCCCCTGAGATTCAACCCCTCTCCCCTCTGCACTGTCCCTACCAGGCGCCTCCTAAGCCCCACACTCCAGCCCCTCTCCCCACCATGTCCCCAGCGCCAGGGCTGCAGCACACGGGCAGGTGGCTGCTGTGATCCAGGCCTTGGCAGCACGCGGTGGCACTGCCACCCGCATGGCACGAGCGTGACCGGGCAGCCCCTGCCCGAGGCTGGCAGTGAGGTGAGTCAGAGCAGAGAAGCAGGGCTGGCACAGTCGCTCAGAACAGGGCTCAGGGCTTCTCCCTGCCACCAGCCGGGCTCCACGGTGGTGGCAGCTGCTGGCCAGGGCTGGTGAATGAACCGGAGTGATTTGAGTCAAGCTGAGGTGCTGGGTTTGGCAAATAGAGGATGAGGAAGGATGGGCCAGGCTCGTGATGCAGAGAAGTGCCCTCCCTGCCAAACCTGCCCTCGTGCCTCTGAGGCTGCAGGGCCCCAAGGGTTGCCAGGACAGGCTCCAGTATTGCAACAAAGGAGTTCAGTCCCCATCCAGTAGCACTGCTCACAGAGTCTGACCCTCACCCTCCTGGGGAAACTGGAGACGGCTCAGCTGAGAGAAACTGGCACAGAAAAATGTCTCAAAGTCTCTCCTGGCTGTGGGCCGAGTGTTTGTTTCTTCGATTGCCTCTTGTGATGACATTAGTATTGAAATGACCCCGAGCAGACAGAGCTCAGAACACCTCACAGCACTGGAGGATGATTGTCGTTCACACCTTGGCTCTTCCCTGGGTCTCTGCAGAGGCTGCTGCCAGGCACAGCCCACCAGGTCCATATCAGGTGCCAAGGGGAGCTGCATTGCCCAGCCTGGTTTACACTCTGGAGATAAGAAGTCCCAGCAGAGGTCCAGTCCTGTGGAAAAACCCTCTGGGAAAGAGGCAGTGATCACTGGCAGTGGCACACCTCCATTCCTGACACTGGGCACCAATGTGCCCCCATGGTCTGGAGCTCAGGAGATCTGGTATGGCAGGAGAGCACAGTCACTGCAGGCCAGGCTGCTGCCTCTCCCACCGGCACCAAGCCCTCGGGCACCACACACTGCCCCAATAGCCAGGGCTGGACCCACAGGACCTTCCCCGTGGCCAGAGGATCTCTGCTCTTGCCTGCAGCCTCTGTGTGTTCCTGGCCAGGCCTTCCCATTTGTTCTTTTGCCAGCATCATCCTCGAGTTTAAATGATCCTTCTCCCTCCCTGGTGTTTATTCACCGGGTGTATTTATAGAGAGCAATCAGGCCTGCTCAGCCAGGGTAAACAAGCTGTGCTCCTGCGGGCTGCTCTCGCGTGAGCACTCTCTGCTTGCTCGTCCCAGGAGCTTTCCCCTCCACCTCTCCTGGTCCCACGGAGCCTTCCCAGCTGCAGAGACCCCGACCATCTGCCCTGTCCAGCTGTGGGCTCTCCAGGCTGCACCTCCAGGTCACCCAGTGCCTTGCCAGGAGCCACTGTCACCTTTGCCGTGTTGTTCTGCACCACAGGTCCCTGCTCCTCCTGCACACAGCCAGCCCAGCAGGTCCATCCCTCCCTAAGTGGTGTCACCAGCCCTTGCTGTGACACTCACCAGAGGCTCGGAAACATTGCTTATCTCAGTTAAATCCCAGAGCCTGCAATGGTGTGACCCAGACCTGCCCCAGTCAGAGGTGAGAGGAATTGTGCAAGAGGTATTGAGATGTTTGAGGCTGAGGATCTGCTTTTTGAAGGCAAGGCAGGTCAGCTCAGGTACAGACCTCGACTGGGGAAGGCCTCTGGGGGCTGCCTGGTGTGGCATGGCACCCCGAGTCCTCTGCATCCCTGCATGAGAGCCAGGACAGTGCACTGCCAGCACAGACTTACCCAAAACATTGTGACTCTGAACCTTCCTTCTGACCTGTGGCCCAGACAGGAAACTGATGTCAGACCTAAGGCAGGTTCCAGGAGCATCTCCCTTGGGCAGGGGAAGTGCTTTGAGATGTACCCTGAGTTTCTCAGCCCATGCACCTCACTGGTCACCCTCCTTCTTCCCCAGCTCACCCTCCTTGCAGACTCTTGGATGAGCTCAGCTATTCAAGCAGGGTGTTGAGAGCTGGATGTGTCAAAACAGAAGAGCTGTGGACTCAGTAATGTCTCGTCTCGAGTATTAAGTTTTCCCTGGATACTGTGTCTTGTGTCCAAACTGGATCAAAACATCCCTGCCAGCACCCGGGGGCACCGCTATCCCTGGAACTGGGGGTGTTCTGGCACCATCACCCTGCTCTGCTGTTCCCTGTCCTCTGCTTTGGCTGTGGTTGGTGTCTGGCTGCCTGGACAGACAGACTGAGCTAGTGCAGCTGTCCAGGTGAGATGCGTCTTCATGGTTCTGGCAGGCTCTGCCCATTGCAAAGGAGATAAAAAATCTCTTTGGTCTGGCTGAAATAAAAAACACCCTGCAGGGATTGGAGCAGCACTCCTCAGGACTCTCTGCATCCTCTCAGGTACCTGGGCAGGATGTTCCTGCTCCTCCCACCCTCGGGAGTTTCAGCAGATAAATATCTGCTGATTTGCACCCCAGGCCATGGCCAGCAGAGCCAAACTGGTTCTGTCCCAGCCCAGCTGTCTCCTTGGCGTGGCGCTGTCTGGAAACCCCACACCCCCAGGCACACATCCCTGCAGCTCTCTGCAGCCCATCTCACCCCGCTCCAGAGCCTTCCCTCATCCCAAAGGAGGCAGTGGTTGTCCCCAGCAAAGGTCACCTTCACGCTGCTGCCGAGCCCTTTCCAGGCTGAGCTCTTAGCACTGCATTTCCCAGGGCACCAGTCACCATTCTGGGGTCTCCTCGGAGGTCCCACTGGGCACCCTTTGCCTCTTTCCACAGCCAACCTCCCCAAACCCTGTTCCCAAGGGTTGTCAGTGTCTCCTGCTCCCAGGGTTGGAATGAGGCATTCCTGCTTTGTAGAGCTTTTCAAAATGCAGGCTCCATCCATCCCAGCCCCTGCTCCTCCACAGCGTCGGTGTTTGCCTGTGTTTCCCCTGGCTCCCCTGGGTCATATATTTATCTCCAATTTGCCAAAGCCTCCCTCCTTCCCTAGGGTGAAGAAAAAGTCTTTGCTTGAAGTCAGGATGAATTTGTAACTTCCCCAGGAACCTGCTCCTCGAGTTGTAGAGGAAAAATCATGCTTGTGACACTTGCCACAGTGACATGAGCCACACCACAGGGACAGCCCACCCCAGAAGCTGCCAGTGTGGCACCCAGAACTCTGGTACCCAGGTCCCTGCACAGCCCCTGCCCAGGCCAGCATTCCCCAGGAGCACCCCCTGCATCTCCCCAAGCATCACAAGGGGATTTCAAGGACATTTGAGGAAGGGATGAGATCCCTGGACAGAAGTTTCCTGAGGTCCAGCAGGAGCGGGGAGCCCAGAGCAGCATCAGGCTTCCTCCAGTTGCTGAGTCTGAGCAAGGACTTTTGTTTGGCAGCTTGTTTGTACTTGCCATTATGTTCTCCAAAAGGGAAATTCATCATGTGCAAGCTAAGGAAGGCAGAGTTAATGTGAAATTTTAAAACCCTTGAAGAGTTGAGAGCCCTCTAAATTTTTAATGAAGGCATCCGAACTGTGAGGTACCTGCAGAGATGGCCAGGAGCACTCTGCCAGCAGCAGAGTGGGTGCCCCTGATCCAGGAGAGGACCAAAGACTCTGATGAGCTGCAGCCTGTCACCCTCTGCACGCCCTGCTGGGCTCCCACCTGCAGGGAGGTGGTGGCTCTTGGCAGCAGGGTGATCCCATCCTTGGAGGTCGGGATGCAGGGAGTACACAGACTCACCCAGGTGGAGGGCAGGGCAGCAGGAAGTGGTGTTCTCTGTCTGTCACCTGTCAAGTGATCCCACCTTGTCTATGCCACATGGTCCTGTGGCCTGTCCAAGGCTCTCATCCTCTTGCTGTCGGTGTCTCTCCAGGCCCTGCTCTCCCTGCGATGCCCAGCCACCCCCACGAGGTCCTTGTCCCTCTGCGTTAGGTGCTGAAGCAGCAGACTCCTGGTGCTGCACACACCAAGGTAGGCAGCACTGTGGCTCTTGGGGGGTTGGGGGGCCATTTCACTCCCCGTGGTATGGGGGGCACAGCACAGCCATGGGACAGGTGGGGAGGCTCAGAGGTACCACTTGGGGCTGCCGCAGTGGAGCCAGTCAGGTCACCCAAGATGGGGGCGTTCTCATCTTGGTGACACTTTGGTGCAGGGCAAGAAGCACCTGAAGCAGCTCAGGACCGGGCGGAGGCCATGGGAGTGAGGACCAGCCCAGGCTCTCAGCAGATGCTGGGCACGGTCCCACCTGGAGACCATGGCAAGTGATGGTGACTGTGGAGGTGGCATAGGGCCAGGGTTTTTTTCTTTCTTTTTTTTTTTTCCTTTTTTTCTTTTTTTTCCATTTGAAAGCCCCCAGATGGGAAAGGTATGAGCCAAACCCCACTGAAAGCAGCCAAGAATGAATTTTCTGGCCCGAGCTCCAGCAGCTCTTGGAGCAGCACAGTGCCTGTCCAGCATCACGCCGCAGCAGAAACCCCAAGCATAGGCAGGCTGGGAGAAGTCTCAGCTGGGGTGGGCAGCAAGCCCCACACCCATCCCAGCTACTCCCTAGTGCAGAGATCTCACCCCTCCCCACCTCCCCAGCCAGGCTCATCCTGCTCCCACCGAGCTGCAGCTTGGCTGGAGCCCAGGCACCCAGATGTC
Source organism: Picathartes gymnocephalus (assembly GCA_013390045.1). Lineage (NCBI taxonomy): Eukaryota > Metazoa > Chordata > Aves > Passeriformes > Picathartidae > Picathartes > Picathartes gymnocephalus. The sequence continues at coordinate 225,225 of WEKY01030210.1, forward strand.
TCCCCCCACACTGCCACAGAGCCCCCCACCATGCAGCCATCTGCTGCCATCGAGGACAGGGTGTCCCTGGCGTTGCCCCCCTTATCCAGCTCTGTTGCCCAGTCCATGGGGCATCTGGGCTCCCAAATCCCCCCTCTCATGGGATAGAAGGAACCCTTCCCCCACAGAAGGCAGGTGCTCTCTCAGAGCCAGGCTGGGAGTTCGGGTCAAGCATCCCTGCTCCTCATTTCCTCTCACTCCCCAGCACTGGTGGCACACAGAGGGGTTAAAGCACCCCAGTCTCTGTCCTCAGCTCGGGTGCCCCAAAGAGCTTACAGGATCTTTGCAAAACCAACACTGTGTCAGCATGAGGCCGAACCGCAGGGGAGCAGTGCCAAGGGTCTCGTTTTTTAGGGTGTTTCAGCTGGAGAGGGGACAGGCTGGGGCTGCCATTGCTCTGCCGTGACCTGGATGCCCAGCCTTGAGCCAATCATGCCCTTGTCCTTCATGTCTTTTTCCTGTCAGTGAAATGAGGGTGGGTATAACTGCGTGGAGGCTTTCTGTGGGGAGTGGATGCCCAAATCCCATCCTGACACAAAGCCAGGAGATGATCCTTGTGCATCCACTACCCACACAGTCCTGACCACCTCAGGTCACAGGCCTCGTCAGTGTGGCTAGGATGGAAATCAGTGTGTGCACAGGGTGGGGCGATGGGGAGACAGCACAGGGGCTGAGGGGGGCTTTTGTCTGCTTCCCAAGCAGTGTCTGGTGTGCTGTGCCCAGCTGGGCTCCGCACCAGCCCCTGCAGAGCTGCGCGGGTGTGCGTGCCTGCCATAAATATTGATGGGGTGGACTCGGTGCAAGTGTGCCCTTGTAGAGGCGATTGGGATGTGAATGCTGTACCTGCTGTGTGGGCAGGGCAGCTCAGCGTAGGTGAGAGCACCAGGGCTGAACGCAGTGTCTATTCCACAGGGAGCTGGGATCCATCCTGTATAGGGCGGGGGGTTGGAAGCAGCCAGGTGAGTAAGCCCAGGGGTCATAAACCTGTTTGGGGAACTGGCCAGACCTGCAAGGAGCCTAAATCTTGAGGCTGACTCTGCAGGGAGCCACAGTGGCTCCCGCAGCCTGCCCCCACACAGCCACACCAGGATAAACAGCGAGGGGCTGCAGTGCCTCTGTTTAATAATGCATGGCACAGAGGCGCCGGACACACGCTGGGAGTCGGGAGCTGCAGGGATGAGGAGTCACCACTGCAGCACTCAAGTGGCAGGGTCCATCCCAGCAGGGTCCCCCTGGCACTCACAGGTCCATCCCGGCATGCCCCAGCACTCGTGGGATGTGGACTCCTTGGGGTTCTGGGTGGCTCTGAGACTGAGGTTGGGTGAGCAGAGCTCCACATCACAGGGCACAGAGCAGTGGTGGCAAAGCCAAGGTGCTCAGTCACACCATGGCTGACATCCCAGCCACTCTGGAGTCTTCTTAGCTGGAGCCTGGAGCTGAGTCCCTGTCCCCTTGGGATGTCTTGCTGGGAGGTTCAGCCCCTGCATCACTCTGTGATACGGATGTAGGTTTGGATGGTCATTTCGGGGTGCTCTGGAGAGCTGAGCAACACTGGGAGCACCCCTCTCTCTCTCTCTGGTATCCTCCCGGACACTGCCATGCTGGGAACAGCTGGAAGCCATGGGCTCGGTCTTCTCCTCAGCCCATCCCTCCGTCAGCCGCAGCCTCCCCGGCTCGCACGCTGCTGCCGTGCCTGGGACGAGCAGGTGTGTGATGGGGCCCTGCAGGCACCAGCTCACAGCCAGCTCCTGTGAATAGTCCCCCTCGGGGCCGTCCCTCCTTGTGTGCAGCTCCCTGATCCGGCCCCACCGCCCATCTGCTGTGGCAGCTCCCTGCCACCCGCTCGCTCTCCAGCCCACGCCGAACCCCACAGCACAGAGTGGGGCAGGGACGAGCTGGGGCTGCCCAGTGCACCCCCTGCCCAAGGAGAAGAAGGTAGACAGGCCAGCTAGAGTGACAGTGACAGGGCTGTGGTAGCAATGCAGCTGGGTATTAATGCAGACAGACCCGTGCAGTGATGCAGGAGAGCAGGAACAGCCGCAGTGTCAGCCCAGAGCCCCTCTGGCTGCAGGGGTGCACAGGGTGGGTAGCAGGATCCCCCCACCCCAGCCAGCCAGCCAGCAAAGCCCATCGCCAGGGAGACCCTCAGGGCTTGGGGCTAGCAGAAGTTACCCCATAAGGGTGGTTTTTTTCCATTTGCTCTGTCCCTCTCTGGTGAGCTCAGGGGGCCCTTCCACAGTTGGGACCATCAGGGTGGGGCTGGGGTCAAGCTATGGCATGAGCCCACCTCCCTCCCCACCAGCCCCAAGGCTCCTGGAGAGTGCTGAGCAACGAGACCACCTTCACACCCCATGTCTGACATGGCTGTCATAAGGGGTGAGTGGGTGCTGGGGGGTCTGTGACTTGCTGCAGGGGCAGAGTGGTGGCCCCAGCATCCCCAGGGGCTGGACGTGGGTGGCTCTGAGCACCACAGAGTCACCTCGCCCTGAGCACAGCATGAGGGAGTGACCCCGGGTCCCCTTTGTCCCTGAGCAGTCTGTGCTCAGCCGCTGAGCTGGAGGGGCTGTCTCCAGACTGATTCCACAGCACGGCTGGTGCCTGTCGCTGTCCCTGCCCCCGCCGGGTGCCAGCCCCAAGGGACCAGAGCTGCTCTTCAGAGGCTGCAGCTGCTGCATGTTTCGCGCTGCCTCTTCCTCTTCTCCCCGCTGCTGTTTTTGTTTTGTTTAAGAGGCTGGGTTACGAATTTTAAACAGGCTCCTGAAAAACCCAATTACCTCCAGAAGACAACCTGATAAAAGCTGCCTAAGTGGCACTGTGGAAATCGCCTTGTGCAGCAGCTGAGGGAAAACCAACATAACAAAGCCTTTGGAAATGGAGTTAACCACTTTTAATCCCTCGGTGCAATGAGAAGGACCAATAATTATTTTCTGCAAAGACGTTGGGGGGCAGATAAGTGAAATAACTGCCCTGTGCTAATGGGTGGCAGCAGGCTAGGCTGGCAGTGCTGCAGGGATGGGTGCAGGTACTCCCTCTGCCTGGGAGCTTTGCAGGGGCCCGCAGAGGCTGTGACCTTGCAGGGTCCCCATCTGGCTGTCAGGGGACAATGGGGACGATGCCAGCAGGCAGGTGCCACTCAGGCATTGCTGACAGCAGATGCTGTGGCCGATGTGGTGGCACCAGCCAGCCCCATTCCCTCCCTGGGTGCCAGTGTGGAGTGGGGCACGAAACTGCTGGGGCCCTGGCAGCTGTGCTAACTCCATGGAGGGGACTCACCAGGCTTGGCCATGCTGAGAGCTTCGTCCTCCATTTGGCTACAGTGCTGCTACCCCAGTCCCTCACATCTCTCCACATCCCTTCCCTTCCTGCCTCCCCCAGCAGCTCCAGGCAGCCACCCAGCAGGTGACACTGGCCAGGATGATGCCAAGGAACAGCTGGGCCTAAGGAGTGCCCGCACTGGGCACAAGCACCAGGAACATCCCCCAAACACCAGCCGGAGCTAGTTCAGCTCTGGGACTGTGGGAGTCCCCTGGATCCATCCCTGTCCCAGGAGCAGGAGTGTCCACAGGGGTGTGCAGGGCAGGGGGCAATGCCCAGGGCTGGGGACAAGCCCTTGGCTGCTCTTCCCATGGGAGCCTGGCCAGCAGGGCAGAGCTGGGTGCCCGCCAGCCCGGCGGCTGCGGTTGCACTGCCGGCACCGGCAGCTGGAGTGCTGGGGCGGGTGGCCTCAGCTCACACGAGCCTCGTGCTTCCCGCAGCAGCAGGGACGGGGGCTGCTTCGCCCACCTCCCCCTGGCCACCCCACGTGGGGACAGTGTTTGGGGACTGTACTGCAGGCCACTGACTCCCAAGAAAGGCAAGCCCGACTTAGCACTGGGCACTGGAACAAGGGTTGTCCCTGCCAGTTTGGCCTCAGCTCATACTGGGAGCAGCCCTCTGGCACACTGGGATCTACTGGAGGAGGATGTGCTTAATGAGCCGAGGCATCTCCAAAGATTGAAAGACTCAAGGACCCATCCCAGGAACAAAAGGAGGCGTTTGTCAGGCGCTGAGAGACGGGCTCGTTAATTCCTCCTGGCTGTCACACTTATCTGTAATGAATTTGTGCTCCGCTGTATTATTTTTAATACAATAGGAGCGGTGCCGCCCGCCCACCGCCCGGCTGCCGGGAGCGCTGACGTCAACGCCCGGAGCAGGGCTGCCGCAGGACGGACGGACGGACGGACAGACGGACGGGCCTAGCACAGGCCTGTCTTGCCGCCCACATGCCCGTCCTACCAGCTGCCAGCAGGCAGAGCCGGGCTGGGCACAAGGGCAGCAGGCTTTTTTACCTTGGAGGTGGAAAAAGGAGTTGTTGGTCAATGCCAGGCTGAGGGCTCGGGGCTGGTGGAGATGGGTTGTGCCAGGGGGTATTTTTGGGAGCAGTGAGAGCGGGTGAACAAGAGGGACGAGTCCCTGATGTGCTGTCCCTGTGCGGAGAGTTGTCCGTGGCAGCGGCCATGCGTTCAGGCAGGAGCTGGCAGAGGGTGCACACACTCACATCTGTCGGTGCCACATCCCCGTGGAGGTGGCACTTGCAAGCCAGTTTTGCCCCCTCTGGCTGCGAGATGTCCCCCCACTCCTGCCCCACATCCTGCACCGCCCCCAGCCTTCCCACAGCAGCCCCAGCAGCGCCCAGCGGCACCGGCAGCGTCTCCGCAGCCCACCCCAAGGGGCTTGTGGGGGCAGCTGCAGCCTGTCGCAGCTCCCTGCAGCCTCCCCCGTTTGGGGGGGACATCCCTGAAAGGACCCCGCACCCAGACCCTCTCCAGCACCCTTCTGGCCCCCCGCAAGCTGCTACTCCAGAGCCTCACTATTAAACACCAGCTATCCCAAAGCCTGGCTCCAAGCACCACTAATGTGATTTTCATCTTGTCTCTAAGAACCCAGGGCTGGATTAATTAGGAGGCACCGGCTGCCCCTCTGAGGGGCACACACCGTCCCTATGCATCGGGACAAGGGTGGGAGACCCGGGGAGTCCTGTTCTGCACTGCAGGGGAGGAAGACAGGAGGGGCTGCAGGAGCCCATCTCCCTTCGGGCAGGTGCAGGGGGGCCAGGGTGGTGCGCCCCATTTCCTGCCCGGGAACCCTTCGCTGAAGGGGGTCCTGAGCTCCGTGGGCATCGTATCCTTGATGCCTCCGCAAACCCCCTCTGGAATCCCCCCCCTGAGCACCCCACATCTGCCCTGGGAGCCCCGCGGGGGGAACAGCACCAAAAACCCAAAGCTGGGGCCCCCGAGCTGTAGCTGTTGGCAGAGGGAGGAGGGAGGCGACATGATTTATCAGGGACTTTAATTAAACTCCCGCAGCCGCCCCGCACCACTGCAGAGGGGGCTGGGGTGCTGCAGGTCTGGGGGCCGAGTGAGGGAGCCGGAGGGTGCGGGACTGGAGGCACCTCCGGCTGATTAATGCCTCGTTTCGCCCGTTAATTGCCGCGGCGGTGAATCATTAACCCCGCGCAGGAGGCGCTTGCCCCGTCCCTCCGCTGCGGGAGCGCGGGGTGGTGCCGGGGGGGGCCCCGTCCGCAACCTGGTGAGCGGTGCGGGGCTCCCCGGGACGTTTCCCGTTTCCCCGGGGGTCGTGCGGCGTTTCCCGGGAGGGGTCCCGCATCCCACCGCCCCCGCGGGGGGCCGGTCCGCGCGGTGGCGGGGGGAGTCGCTCCGGGCGGGCCCACGCGTGTCGCCGGGGGCGGGAGGGGGC